>ONZH01016804.1:0-15752 GCA_900303285.1 Rhinella marina | reverse complement strand
ATACAAATTGGGGTAGGTCTTGAGGAACTGGGAACCACAAGATTGAACACGTGGGCCAGGCTTAGCACAGTAGGTTTTATATGCAGTGTTTATATAGGTTGTGTTACTTTGGGAAAAAGTATTGGTGTATAATGGCACATGTGTGAGTCTTGCCGAGTTGCAGAGCCGCCACCAGTTTACACCCCGTTGTCACACACAACCATGCCTGCTTTGAGTTTCAGTGGCGCCAGCCAAAGATCGTTCTGCGCCGTGATGCCCTGTAACAGCTCTTGTCACATAAGCTCAGCAGTTTCAGCACCGCCTGTTGGCGCTTACCCACGGCAGTGCTGCTGTGCCTAGAGCTACCGACTGAAGGCGCCACCTGCTCACAGATTGTATTTGAGAGGAGGAGGAGGAGGGGTTGGAGGAAGAGGCATATTAAGTCGGAGAAAACCATGATCGAGGTAGGCTCCGCAATCCTCGGTGTGGGCAGTACATAAGCGGCCTCAGGTCAGGACTCGGTCCCAGCCTCCACCAAGTTAACCCAATGTGCCGTCAGGGAGATATAGTGTCCCTGCCCGCCAGCACTTGTCCATGTGTCCGTGGTTAGGTGGACCTTCTCAGTAACTGGGTTGGTCAGGACACGGATGATGTTCTCTGACAGGTGCTGGTGTAGGGCTGGGACGGCACATCAGGAAAAATAGTGGCGGCTGAGGACCAAGTACCGAGGGACAGCCACCACCATCAGGTTGCGGAAAGCCTCAGTCTCTACCAGTCTATAGCGCAGAATCTCCAGGCTCAGCAGTTTGAAAATGTGGACGTTTAGGGCTTGTGCATGTGGGTGGGTGGAATTGTATTTGCGTTTGCGCTAAAATGTCTGATGCAAACACAGCTGAACGCTGCGCTGGGACACATTGGTGTAGGGTGTGGAGGATCGTGGATGTGAAGGGGTGGTTGTAGTGCGGGGGGCGCTCGTGCCGGGTTCCTGGGCGGGAGGTTGACTCGCAAAGCCAGCATGTGACACGGGGAATGAGCAGTGGTGTGACCCACAGGAGGTGAACGGCCTTGGTTCCATTGAGTCGTGTGTTTAGCACTCATATGCCTGCGCATGCTGGTAGTGGTTAGGCTGGTAGTGGTGGCTCCCCTGCTGATCCTGGTGTTGCCCAGGTTGCACACCACAGTCCGTCGGTCATCCTCACTTTCTTTAAAGAACCTCCAGACTTGCGAACATCTAGGCCTCGGCACGGGAGCTTCACTCCGTGAAACAGTTGCTGATCTACTTGCTCTGGCCCTGCTTCTCCCTCTGGCCACACCACTGCCTCTTCCAACCTGTTCTGGTGCTGCACTTGCCTCCCCCTCAGAAGCACTGTCTTGACTAGGCTTACAAACCCAGCTCGGGTCAGTCACCTCATCATCCACCAGCTCTTCCTCCGATTCCTCACTCTGCTCACCCCTCGGACTTACTGCCCTGACAATAATGTCACTGTTTGACAACCGTGTCTCATCATCATCATCATCAGACACCTCTTGACACACTACTTGCTTTCAGTCCACACTCTAATCACCCACAGACTGCGAAAGTTTGAAATTTTGGTAATCAGGACAGAGGAACTGCTCCGGTTGCTGCTGAGCAGTGGTTTGTGACTCTGGGAAGGGTCCTGAAAAGAGTTCCTGGGAGTATGCCGGATCTGAATCCATATTTTCCATGGGGGGGCCAGGCTGGGGGGGAAGGAGGTTGAGCTGGAGGAGCCAGAGGTCTACTCCCTTGGCTAGCGTGGGTGGACTGCGTGGAAGACTTGGTGGATAAATTACTGGACACATTATCCGCTATCCACGTCATCACCTGTTTGCACTGTTGTGGTTTCAATAGTGGTGTACCACGTGACCCTGTAAGTTGCGAGATGAAGCTAGGGAGCGAAACTCTGCGGCGTTCCACTACTCTCTCATCAGTAGGTACTGTGTCACCCTGCCCAGGACCATGGCCTCTGCCCCCCTACATCACTTGGACGCCCACGTCCTCGTCCTCGACCCTTAGCCCTTGGGTTTCAACATTTTGTGTAATCACTAAACAGTAGAATTAATATCTGAGGCCAAAAACGTATTCACTAGACTGCGGCTAGTGTACCACACACCACACAATTGTTCACTGGACTGTATTAAATGTATCTGAGAGAAAAAACGTATTCTCTAGACTGCTGCTAGTGTACCGCACAACACAGAATTTTTCACTGGACTGTATTAAATGTATCTGAGAGAAACAAACGTATTCTCTAGACTGCTGCTAGTGTACCGCACAACACAGAATTTTTCACTGGACTGTATTAAATGTATCTTAGAGAAAAAACGTATTCTCTAGACTGCTGCTAGTGTACCACATAACACAGAATTTTTCACTGGACTGTATTAAATGTATCTGAGAGAAAAAACGTATTGTTTAGACTGCTGCTAGTGTACCGCACAACACAGAATTTTTCACTGGACTGTATTAAATGTATCTGAGAGAATAAACGTATTCTCTAGACTGCGGCTAGTGTACCGCACACCACACAATTTTTCACTGCACTATAGTATATATAACTGAGAGAAAAAACGTATATTTTCTAGACTCCGGCTAGTGTGCAGCACATGGCAGAATTTTTCACTGCACTGTAGTATATATAAGTGAGAGAAAAAACACATTTTCTAGACTGCGGCTACTGTACCACACACCACAGAATTGTTCACTGGACTGTAGTCACCGCCATGCTGTGTCAAGCTAAATTTTTGGGTGGTTCAGCTGCTCTCTTAATCTAACCAAGCCACTCTGGGGTTCACCGCCATGCTGTAAACTGCAATCTCAGTCTTAACAAGTCATCCTGGGGTTCACCCCCATGCTATAAACTGCAATCTCAGTCAAACTTTGTAATTTAGGGGTTCACCACCAAGGTGTGCTAGACTACAATTTTAGCGGGTTCACCTGCAATCTCAGTCACAGACTGTCATTAAGGGGTGCACCACCATGCTTTTTTAAACCATTTGTTTCTGATGGTCACCTCCAGACTCTCACCCACGATTTTTTGGAGGCTTGCCCCTACACTGTCGGCCAAAATTGTCTTGAGGGTCACCGGCGGCCTCTCCCCCACAACTTCAAGGAGAGTTACTACCAGGCCCTGGCACACAAACATTGTCTTGAGGGGCACTAAAAGGCTCTGCACCCACCCACGTGTGGAGACTAATAGGCGGGTGCAGTGTGCGTCTTAGCCCGTCTGGAATTAGGAAAGCTGGGCACTGTACTTGGAGGTCTTTGTGTCTGCCGTGGACAGGGTGGGTGGGTGGTGGGTGCGTGTTTGCCCGTCTGGGATGGGGAGAGCTGGGCACTGTGCTGGGGAGAACTTTGTGTACGCTGTGGACTACTGGGTGGGTGTGGGGAGGGAGATGCTTATGCCTGCGTCGTGGGGCGGGGGATAGGACAGCAGTGCCAGCATGGGCAGTTGTGTCACCCGCAGGCGGTGATGGACCTTTGTTGCACCTAGTTGGGTGCTTTACTAACATGTGATGGGCATGTGCCTTGCCCATCTTGGTCTGGGTCAGCACAATTGTCTTGAGGGTCACCACCAGGCTGTTGGCCAGAATTTGGTGTAATGGTACAATTAGGCTGCCTCAGAGGCATCCATGCATGCTGCCCCTGCTGTTTCCTGTCCATTTCCGTGGTGTTTCCATCATTTTCTGAGGTTTTTAGGTTTTCACGCAACCTTCCCTGTGCAGAGCTTTGGTCCCCTGCAAAAAATGCTCGAGTCTCCTATTGACTTCAATGGGGTTCGTTATTCGAAACGAGCACCCGAGCATCCGGAAAAATTTGCCTCGAATAACGAGCACCCGAGCATTTTAGTGCTCGCTCATCTCTAGCAGCCACCTATAAGAACATTACAATGTTTTTTCTTATTTCAACAGAAAGACAGCAGTTTTTTTCCAAACCTTATTGCCCGCTTATTCCCAGTAGAATTAGTATTATGCTGCAGTGCTGACTGCTGAGCAACACTTTTTCAGTGTATCATATCCATCCAAGCTAAATGTGTTGCATTGAAGCAGAAGCAATTTATGGTAATACCATCATCTGTTATTGCTGAACAATTGTATTTTTTCAGTGCATCATATGCGTATAGTTTTTTTAAATGGTTTGCAATAATGCAACTTATCTACCAACCAAATTGAATGTAAATTACACTGGACATGAAAAATCAAACCGCCTTCCCTTACAGCTTTTGGCGATGCAACAGGAAAATCAACTAATCAAGTGGAGACCTCCTTTCTCAACATCCGGGAATAGTCCCATCTTTTTCCTGACCCCATGGACCTCTGGACAGTCAAACTAGAAGAGTGTCTCGAACTGGACTTTCTTGCACAGTCTCCAGTGTCATCTCGGAGAAGGTTTTCCACATCCACATTGTACTCTTGCTGCTTCCAATTAAAAGAGAGAATTAGACTTGTTCAGAAAAATACACTTTTTCTTCTGGGAATTATTACTTGTTTATTATTACTTATTACTTGCATTCTTCCCCCACTGAGGCATAATTTTTAAAGACTTTCTATCAACAAGTCACTCTTTCTTCTGACAAGTAGCACTTGTGCATGTTATATGGGCAGGCATTCTGACCCCATCAAGGCATCATTTTTGGATGCTTTTATCACATAACACTGTGTGTTTTAAAACACATTTCCCCCCAATAAAATACCCATTTTGGAAGCTTTGGAATATGAAAAAGCATGTGTCAGTGTTCAAACAGATTTTGCTGCAAACATTGCATTGCCACACGTGTTATTGAACACAATGCTGCATCAGACTATGTAGTTCAAAGCCATTTTACTGCAGAAATTGCATTGTTATACCCATGTTAGTAAATGCATAGTTCAAAGTTTGGCTTTGGGCTAAACCTGAGGACGTTGTCCTGGTGGTTCCCTAGTATTTATTCTTTCTCTCCAATACAGGGATCTGGACTTCGCCACTAAGAACCACCCAGGCTGCCACCTCCTGGAGTAGTCCTGGTGTAGTTGGCTGTTGACCTGCAGGGGTCACAGACACTAGTGTGAAGCACCAAGAACTCAGGCAAAAAGCATAGTCTGAATACAGTCTACAAGTAAGGGCAGGCTGAGTACTTGAGTATTCCAAATCACAGTTCCAAGGTCAGAGCTTCGGGTATACAGACAGGATCACCTTCACTGGTTACTAGCAAGTAGAAAACCTTAAAGCTCAGATGAGGAGGTGGATCCACAACCCAGCCACATAGGGAGGCTGATCAGCAACTTAACCAGCACCTGGACAGGGAAAGGAGGAAAAGATTAACTCTTTGCAGTGCTAAAGGACAGTACACTGAACACTAGTCCCAATTCACACAGGGAAAGTGGAGTGATGCCTGTGCTTGCCCGAGGCAACAAAACAGCAATACAAGACACGAGCTGCCAGCCTAACACTGTATTGGTGAACACATAGTTCAAAGACATTGTACAGCAAACTTTGCATTTTCGGAAGGTTTCTAACTAGAGATGAGCGAACGTGCTTGTAACGAGCACTGTAGTGCTCGGCTCCCCTGCGCTCGCATGAGTGCAGGCATCCGGATCCGTCCTCCTCACCTGACGGATCCGGATGCCTGCGCCCATGCGAGCGCAGGGGAGCCGAGCGCTACAGTGCTCGTTACGAGCACGTTCGCTCATCTCTATTTCTAACATGAAAAACCATAACACATGCAGTTGTGCAGTGTGTTTCTAAACACACTGTTTGTTAATACCTTCAAACATGTGTGTACCCATAGCTATATATGTCAGTGTCACTTTGTCATTATTTGCTGTTGCTGTCATTGGATTCAAGAGCTTAAAATGGACGTGGAGCAGAAAAATAGCAAACATTTATTAAAAAAATAAAAAGAGATAAAAAAAATATTAAAAATCTGAGTCCTAGAGTGACTCTGAGTCCCAGAGTGTCATATACCAATTTTCATGCCAATTAGAGCTTATTTTATATATGTAGAATCGGTTCGGACACAAATAAAATGAAAAACATACTTTACGAATTGGATACAAAACAAATTTCAATAAATTTGCTCATTTCTAGCTGGAGGTCAAGAAATAAAAGAGTTGGGCAGAATTTTAATATTGATTACCTATATGTAGGATAATTCAAACATACTAGATCTGTGTCCAACTCCTAACACCTTTACCAATCAGCAGGACCACAGGAATGCAAGGTGAGAGTGCGGATGTCTGATGGGTGTAGTAGTGGTTACTCATGGTAAGCAGCTCCCTGGGCCGGTGGCAGTGATAGGAAGGACAGCACCAGATTCTTTCGGGGCACACTCTGGTGTTCAGGGATCCCCCACCAGATGTTGGTTGAGGTGCCCTTGGTGGTATGGCTTTATGTGCAGGGAAGGAAGGGTCCCTGGTGTTTGTGACGCCATCACCCTTGGGTGCAAATGAAGATGTAGAATGAAGATAACGCAGTTCTGATAAACAACTGGAACGTTTACTTGATCAATTGCCTTGAGGTAGATGTACTAGTCATTGAAATGGCAGAGGTAGTAGTAATCCAAAAAAAGTTCAATGTCAGGGGGAGTTCAATATTAGCTCTTGCTGGTACAGCAGGTACAGCCCTACCCTTGACCTTCTACTTCCTTTATCTGTTCCACTTCAGCCTGGCTATGGCATCTGACTTCTATGGGTCTGATGTCGGAGGCAGCCTCTCTTAGCTGGGGGCTAAACATGTGCTGCCCTTGCTGCACTTCACACTGCTCACATTCTAACTCTTCTCTTACTCTGCACTCTATTTCCTTCTACTCTGCACTGCCACACCCAGATGACATAGTGAAAATACCCAAACTTATATAGGGCTCACTACTGAAACAGTGCTACACAGAGCTAAAATATATATCTTCCATTTGCATTCAGTCTGTTTTGGTGAATCTGCAAAACATTTTTTTTCCTCTTTAGCAGTAATGTTATATAAACTATTTGCTATAAACTGTTTACCACAAGAAGATTGAAGCCTCTTAAATCCTTACCACCAAACACCATTATGAAACGTCTACAAAATGCTGCAAAAAGTTCAACACTGTAAAATGGGAAAGAAACATCCCCCCCATTAAATATTTGATATATAGCGGCTAATTTGAACTAAGAAAATTTCAGATTGATATCTCATATAACCAAATTAGAACTCTCTATATTCAATTCTCTCATTAAAGTGTCATGAAAACTGCCTTTTTGACAAGCATGAAACTATATTATTGTTCTTAGCATGAAAATACCTCCTATTGTGAGCCCTCACATTTATGTGTTTGTAGCACTTGATAGTTTAAAGATGAGCATTGTTGTGAGAACAACTTGAAAAATATAATTATCTCCCTAATGTAATGATTTAAGTCAACTATTTTACTGCTTTAATTTCCCAAGAAAATTAGGAAACAAATTTGTATGATCAAAGTCTAAAGATCTGGGTTAGAAAGTAGTGAACATAAGACAGATATCACTTACTAATGAAGAAAGAGCCATTTAAAAAGCAATACCGTACTCTTTATTGTCTTCTACATAACAGATCAGTCATACATTTTACAATATGTAGTTATGCCTTGGAAAATTTCAATATGTATAAAGCATAAATTGTCGGCGTTTACATATGCAATAGAATTATATGATTTAGCACCAACAATTAGTACAAAATGTGCCTAGCTAGGAACCCACAGTTTTTTGGGAGTGCATTATGAGAAATGACAGAGAATGCATGTTAGAGCCTACAATCTCAATAGAAGTTAACCTTTGATGGTGTACATTAAAGCTTCCAAACCTATTGGTCAATAACACAACACGCTTAAGGGATTTAGTTAAACTCAGGCAGTCCCTGTAAATGTGGTAAAATAACAAAATAATTATTTACCCATTTTCTCACTTACTGCTTCCAGCGCTAAGTCCCAGTCCTTCCTGTGGCTGATGTCTTCTTCCTGGCTGCAGCAGTGATATTCTGTTCACAAAGGTCAACACAGCAGTCAATTACTGGCCTTAGCAGTGCACAGAGTATGCTATGGCCAATGACTGAATGCATCAGTGACCTATACACAGGGAACATCACTTCAGCAGCAACGAGATTAAACAGCAGCAGACAGCAGCAGACAAGAGCAGCAGAGCTCAGCACTGGAAGAAGCAGGAGAAAAGGAGTAGTGATTCTTTTGTTAGTTTTGCTTGACTTTTTATTTAACTTAGGTGAACCCTTTAACAACTACTAAGTATTGTATCAAGAGTAAACTAAAACAACCACTTCAAGTACCCCCTAGTACTTCTTACCCAATTGGAGCTCCGAAAGCTCCAATCACCAGGGGACTGATTAGTCATCTACTCCACAGAGAAATTTCCCAGTCGGCCAATGTCCAGAGGGTTGCCTGAGCCTTTCTCATGGCTGACAGCCAGGTCAGTAATGATCTGTCACTCCCAGAGTTAATTAACACTGGGTTAGTTATGTACCTGGCCGGTGACTACAGGTGCCCTCCTAATTCCTGAATTCAACTGTATTGCCATCTTAAGGTGACTACAGTTGGAGGACAGAATGTGGCAGCTGGCACTGGCCACCACAGAGGGGTATTTTAGAGGCATTTGTGCTGCTGGGACATTATTATATGTGCTACAATGTGATTTTCATTGTGTTGGCTCTGCTAGGGTAGTATAATATGGTATTGCTGGCCCTGCCCTACTTGTGTTAACCCTGCTTTCTATCAGTTTGGACCAGTCTACAACATGGGGACACTTTTTGTTTTCCCATAGCCAATTTAACCCCTGCCAATCACTGTCCTATGCCTTGTGAGTTCCTTTTTAGAATCTAGTTGCAGTGGGTCACAGTTGGTCTGCAGATAATTCAAAGTGATAACACAGGGTAAGGTTTCACTGAGGAACAATGTGCAATCATGATTGTAGGGGTAGACAACCCAAGACAATCATCTCTAACCTCCTCTCTTGGACTTTCACTGCTGTAAATCTTTTTCTGGCTTTGCTCCATTTCCAGCTTTACTAACTCTGCTCTCCCATTCTCAACCACATGTTTCTCTCCTTCACTGTCACAATTCCTCATCCATCTTGGTACACTACTACTTATCACACATTCAGAAATCCACATGCCATTGACACTAAGAAACTTACAGCATCTCTACAGTCATCGCCGGTCCCCAATTTCCTCGTCTCCTGTCCTGAACTGGCTGCAAAACAATACAATGACACCCTCAGAAGCAGCCTGGATGAAGTGATGCAACCTACACTCAGAACTTCCAAACAGAGATGAAAGCAACCCTGGCTTACACCTCAAACTCGCTTCCTCCAGTGATGCTCCAGAAGCGCCGAAAGCCTATGGAGAAAAACCTGCGCACCTCAAGACTTCTTCCATGATGAATTTATGTTGACAATTTATAACTCTGCGCAAATAATGAGAAAGAGAGTCTATAGGGAGATGGCACTGCACAGCTATAAGTCAATGGTTATTGAAGTCCTTAAGCGTGGGGGCTATGACGATTGTTCTGTGGTGCTCAGCATATATAATAAAGTATAAAGACTTGTAATAAGAAGTAGAAAAATACGCGGCACTCACCTGAATCTTCTTAAATCTTCAGGCTTTATTCGATAAAAAACTCACATTTGAATGAGGTCTGGGGCGGACGCCGATCAGTGCACTCAGGAGCCAGCGGCGACGGCCGTTTTGCGCTCTCGCGCTTCCTCTGGCCGCTCCCTGATGACGTTCGACGTCACCACCTCTTAAAGAGCCACTGTCCTGGTACACTGTAACAGGACCGCAGCATAGAAACAGCACAAAAGCTCAGGAACACACTTGAAAAACATAAAAATATATAGAAATCTATAAAGCACAATAAGATGCCTTTACGAGAGGTTAAGGGAACATATGAACTCTGTTACCTCAGGTAAAGGCTGTCCTCGCCTTATAGAACATATAAGAAAGGAACACCAGGGAAATACAAGTGTGTTGGCTTTTGCGGGTATAGAAATCATGCATGCGCTACCACAAGGAGGTGACAGACATAAAACATTGCTATAAAAAGAAGCGAGGTGGATCATCAGATCAGGGGCACTAGGACCCCTTGGCCTGAATGACAGAAACGACCTGAGTGTGTTTATTGGGTCATAAACCCATTCTCTGAGTGTGCATTGTTGCCTGTAGCCCCTTTATACAATTGTGCTTTATAGATTTCTATATATTTTTATGTTTTTCAAGTGTGTTCCTGAGCTTTTGTGCTGTTTCTATGCTGCGGTCCCGTTACAGTGTACCAGGACAGCGGCTCTTTAAGAGGTGGTGACGTCGAACGTCATCAGGGAGCGGCCAGAGGAAGCGCGAGAGCGCGAAACGGCTGTCGCCGCTGGCTCCTGAGTGCACTGATCGGCGTCCGCCCCAGACCTCATTCAAATGTGAGTTTTTTATTGAATAAAGCCTGAAGATTTAAAAAGATTCTGGTGAGTGCCGCGTATTTTTCTACTTCTGCTCGCAATTTATAACTCTGCCCTTAACCTCTCAAAATAGACCTACTTTATCACCTTGATCTACTCATTATCTAATAATCCAAAAAAAACAAAACACAAAACGCCCTTAGTGCAAACGTGCAGGTGCCTAGTACAGACCTCTGTGCTGGAGATCTGGCCAACTACTTCAAAGAGACAATTGAAAATATCCGACAGGAAATTGTTTCCTAGCCCCTAAATGTCAGCAATCCCTTTCCCACCTGCATCTCTTCTGGCTCACACTCCACAGTCAACCCAGCCACAGAAAAAAATACCAGGCTTGTCGCTAATCTCCCCTTCATCTCTAAACCCCGTAGCATCTGGTCTTCTCTTGCACAAAAGAGACATAAGGCAGCGCCTCATCTGTGGTGTCGTCCCAGAATATATAATATTTAAGTAATATATACTGTATAACGCTTACCAGAAGTTGTTGTGAGGAGTCATAACAATCATAAGAACTTTGCAGGTTTGTCCCAACCAGCAGACAGCGTTACTGCACTGCTGCCTGGGTTCCTGTCGCACCGATAGAAACAAAAGAAACAAAAAAAAGAACCACTTATCCGGCAATGTCAGTAGGGACATAGATCATAGTAAGCATAGTAGAAATGTATTTATTATGTTAACACTAGAGATGAGCGAGCACTAAAATGCTCGGGTGCTCGTTATTCGAGTCAAATTTTTCCCGATGCTCAGGTGCTCGTCTCGAATAACGAACCCCATTGAAGTCAATTGGAGACTCGAACATTTATTGCAGAGGACCAAAGCTCTGCACAGGGAAGGTTGCCGTGAAAACCTGGAAACCTCAGAAAATGATGGAAACACCACGGAAATGGACAGGAAACAGCAGGGGCAGCATGCATGGATGCCTCTGAGGCTGCCTAATTGTACCATTATGCCAAATTATGGGCAACAGCCTGGTGGTGACCCTCAAGACAATTGTGCTGACCCAGACCAAAATGGGCAAGGCACATGCCCATCACATGTTAGTAAAGCACCCAACTAGGTGCAACGAAGGTCCTTCACCGCCTGTGGGTGACACCACTGCCCATGCTGGCACTGCTGTCCTATCCCCCGCACCACGACGCAGGCATAAGCCTGACACAGCATGGTGACAGCGTGGTGACACCAACAAGTAACCAAGTTAGATTGAGGTAGCAGGTGAACCACCCAAAATTTTACCCTGACACAGGATGGCGGTGAACCCAGAGTGACCAAGTGAGACTGAGGTATGAGGTGAAGCACATATAACTTTACCCTGACACAACATGGCAGTGAACCCAGAGTGACCAAGTGAGACTGAGGTAGCAGGTGAAGCACATAAAATTTTACCCCGATACAGCATGGCGGTGAACCCAGAGTGACCAAGTTAGACTAAGGTAGCAGGTGAAGCACATAAAATTTTACCCTGACACAGCATGGTGGTTAACCCAGAGTGACCAAGTGAGACTGAGGTAGCAGGTGAAGCACATAAAATTTTACCCTGACACGGTATGGCGGTGAACCCAGAGTGACCAAGTGAGACTGAGGTAGCAGGTGAAGCACCAAAAATTTTACCCTGACACAGCATGGCGGTGAACCCAGAGTGACCAAGTTAGACTGTTCATGTTGAGCTGCTTTCCCTCGGTGGACATTTGAATTCCGGTGAATCCAGCATCAGCCTGTCAGCACTGTCTGTTGACAGGCATGTACGCTTATCAGTGATGATGCCACCAGCTGCACTGAAGACCCGCTCTGACAACACGCTAGCGGCAGGGCAGGCCAGCACCTCCAAGGCGTACAGAGCCAGTTCGGGCCACGTGTCCAGCTTTGCAACCCAGTAGTTGTATGGAGCAGAGTGATCATGCAGGACGCTGGTATGGTCAGCTACATACTCCCTCACCATCTTTCTGAACAGTTCTTCCCTACTCTGCCTAGACTGGGGACGGGTGACATAGTCTTGCTGGGGTGACATAAAACTGGCAAAGGCATTGCAGAGTGTTCCCCTGTGTAATAGGAGATATTAATTATTGGTATTTTGGGGCGTACCAATAATTAATATTCATTCATCATATTCATCAAAAATTAATAAGTGCTACTCTATTGCCTTTCACACGACCTAGAAGGGACTCAAAATACACGTTAATTTTACAATAAACACTGCACACTGTATTATAAATAATAACACTATTTATTAATTATTAACAATACAGTAATAATCCCTAACTACACTACACAATCCCGTTTAACTCCAACCACAATACTAACTAACAAAACACACTCACACTTATATAGCAGCCCTCCCCAGCCTATCTCTATTACTATCCCTGGGAACAAAGGGGTTAAATCACAGTACAACAAGAACAAGGGGTATTGGCAAGGAAGGGGTTAATGGTCAGCAAGGGTAATACAGGGAATGCAGGGATCCTGGTACAGTCTGGGGCTATGGTAGGGAACACAGGGGGTTAATGTCAGGAACTGGAGCAGGGGTCGTTGGTGGTATAGGGGTTAAATGGTGGGGCAAGGGTCGTTGGTGCTGCAGGGAACAGCAGCAGGGCAGGGGTACAGATACAGGGGTACAGGGGTTACAATCAGGGGTTGCAGGGAATGCAGGGCAGGGATATGGTTGCAGGGGTACCAGGGGTTAATGGCAGGGATGGGTAAATGGCAGGCTCCAGGAGGGTATGGGCAGGATGGTGGCAGGGCAGGGGTTAGGGCTCCAGGGGTTCAGAGATACAGCAGGGGTTATTGGTGCAGCAGGGGTACTCAGCCTTCCGGGGGGGTTGTTCCAGGGGATGCTTGTTCTTCTGGCTGCTCGTCTCCAGGGGGGGTCTTCTTGATGGGGAGGCACGGCTCAACTGAAGAGCGCAGCGCGATCGGGTTATTTAAACCCGGTCGCGCTCGCTCCCGTGCTCCCGCGCTGCCGGCGAGCGAGCGCGCCGGCAGCTGTGTGCACGAGCGCCGGCGAGGTGCTATGACGTCACCGCGCCGACGCGCGCTGTTTCCCGGGCGGAGGATCTCTTTGATCCTCCGCCTGGGGAGCGCACTGTATTCTCGGCGTTTGTAATTACAGCGCCGGAGGTACGCGCCATACAGAGACAGGGAAACCTATTGTTTCCCTGTCCTGTTAATTGCCCCCAGCAGCGCTGAGGGTAATTAACAGAAGGGACAGAAGATCATATCGATCCTCTGTCCCTTTGAAGCACCTGGGACTGGACTAATTAGTCCAGTCCCATGTCTCCAGCTATCCCCAGCAGATGGCCATTGTCCATCTGCTGGGGGCTATGGGGGGGCACCCTGGCTATTACATGTATATAGATACATGTACATAACTGGGGATCATGTACATGCATCTATATACTACTGGATGAAAAGGGGACATTATATAGATGAAGGGGGCATGAACAGGGGCCAATGGCATAACAGGGGGCATTATATATCAACGGGGGCATTATACATATATATGGGGATACTGTATATAAATATATATATAGATATAGGTGCATGCAAATGGGGGCACATGCACACATATCTATATATATACAACCTTAGAGCACCTGGTGGATATCCACATCCACCAGGGCTTCATGGCCTTCGTGGCCATGGGGGCCGCAGACCTCAATTAGGGCCACCCATATATGGCATATACATATGGGTATATGCATATATTGTAGGCGGCGCCCACACTTCCTTCTACAATCCCCACTGTTGTCGGGAACACGACATAAAATGGGACGGAAGTGTGGGGATACATTTGCCTCCTCACCCCGCCCATAATGGATAACAGTTCAGGACAGACTGAAGAATGATCCGGTCCTTAGGTACTGAGACATCACCCCTCGTGGTTGCGCGACCTCTTCCCTGCCCTTCACCGTAACCCGACGTCTCCGTCCACCGATCAAACTATCCTCGTCTCTCTCGGTATCATGCATCAGCGTCTCCTCAGTCGTCTTTAGTTGTTCGGACTTCTGGGATGGACACCATTGTCTCTAAGTTTTCCGCTATTCCCCACAGTCTTCTTCAAGTGGTCTGACTTCAGGGATGGCTTCACCCTCACATCTGGGTAGTGATGGTCTTTTAAGCCTCAGCTCTTCCCACTGTCGTCTTTTTTGTTGATTGGACTACTGGGATGGCTCTAACTCGCAGATCTTCATGTGGTGTCGGTCTTCCCAGTATCAGCTGCTCCACTGCCTTCTCTTTGTCGATTAGACTCGGGACAGCTTCACTCTTCAGTCTCTAGGCCGATCCACGTAGCACAGGTGGACTGGCCTCCTTTATACTTTTCTCCCGACACCTTCTTTTCATCTTGCTTGTAGATTCTGTCTTTGAGAAGTTCTTTCATGGACAGAACGCAGGTCTTTACAAGGCAGGTCAGACTTTATGGGGTGCGAGGTGATGTCAAAGTACCAAATTCTACCTGCGGAATGAACACCGCACTAACCGTCATTCAGTCCATCCCTTATGAACTGTACCATTCATAGGGTTGGAGTGGCAAATGTTTTAGAGAAGGGACCTGTCCCTAACGAGCCCTATTCTTTTCCCACACACATACGGAAAACACATGTAAACCATCCCCTATAGTACATATAAAATCTATATAATTGTAAACCATATAAACAATATGGAGTTTTTGGATGGTGGCAGACCTAACCCCGCAAAGAGTTCCTGGTCTACACCCCCAAAAACTCCCCAGCAGAGAAAATTCATGAAACTGTAAGTCCATGAACAATATGGAGTTTTGGATGGCGGCAGACCTACCCCCGCAGAACCGAAGGTAATCCATGGTCTACACCCCCAAAACTCCCATGAAAAGAAAAATCATAAAAAGTCCATGCAAAAAGAAAAATCAAATAAAGTCCATGCAAAGGAAAAATCAAATAAAGTCCATGCAAAGGAAAAATCAAATAAAGTCCATGACTTCATGATTTCACAAGGGTTACATCCTGAGCCTTCGTCTCTTCTTCTTCTCGTGAAGATCCGTCTGGTTCTGTTCTAATTTGTCCGCCAGTCTCTTGACTCTCCGGTAAATAAGGAATAGTCCCAAGTACATCACGACGACCAGAACAGGAGGACTATCACTGGATGGATTAATAAGTTGAAGAGGACGTGGCTTTAACTGTAACCAAAAGGGCTCTCCCACCACGAAACTTGGAGTCCTTTCCATGCGTGTGGTGATTGGTTCTGTCGGTGGATTGTGGCCTGTTTTCGGCTCTCGAAGGTTTTAAGAACTCTTTCTTACAGGCTAAGTCCAGAAAGATGCTTGAGTTCTTCCCGAACCCAAGTGG
>ONZH01016803.1:0-20131 GCA_900303285.1 Rhinella marina | reverse complement strand
CGCATCGTGCTTTTTTGACGCTATAAACACAGCCAATCACAAGCCAGGAGACTCTACAGTACACCCAGCATCACGTGGGGCCTTCATGTCGATAGCAGGGGTAGGCTGGGCCTGATCAGGTGACCCTGGAATATACTAGTGACTGGCCGCGGTGCTCGGCTTCAGATGCCGTCTGGATGTCGTTAGGGATAGAGCTGCTGCCTTTCAGGGAACAGTGTTAGGGCCTTCATTTAGTTCTCAGTTAGACAGGAATCACCCACAAATAACCCAACAGCCCTTCTAAGGGCTAGAAGACATTTTTTTTTTGCCTCCTGGCTTGGCTGGCTGGCTGGCCTGGCACTAGTAGTGCAGCTTATCGCCATATCTAACCCCTGTTTTTTTTTTTTTATTGTTCTATCTCAGTGATACAAATCCATTGCACACAGCAGTGTGGAACCATTCTGTGTGTCACAGTTCAGCACTGACTCACTCCAATCCATATATACTGTCCAGGTGACACTTTCTGTACGTCACACAATACAACCAAGTCATTTGCTACCAATATCATCTACAGCTTGATCCAGAAAACTCTCTGTGCGACATTTCTCTAGGTCGCAGTCTAAATAAGCACCGTTAACAGGGTGTCAATCAGTTCTACCATAGTTCTTGCACATTACGTTCCCAAACAAACAAAATTTTTTTTTAAAAATTATTTTTTCAGTTGTTTTAGCTCAGTGATACAAATCCATTTTACTCAGCTTTGTGTAACCTTTCTGTGTGTCACAGTTCAGCACATTCGCTCCCATCCGTATATACTGTCCAGGTGACACTTTCTGTACGTCACACAATACAACCAAGTCATTTGCTACCAATATCATCTACCGCTTGATCCTGAAAACTCTCTGTGCGACATTTGTCTGGGTCGCAGACTAAATAGCCACCGTTAACAGGGTGTCAGTCAGTTCTACCATAGTTCCTGCACGTCACGTTCCCAAAAAAACAAAATTTAAAAAAAAATATAAAAAACCAAATATAAAAAAAATTATTTTTTTCTGTTGTTTTAGCTCAGTGATACAAATCCATTTAACTCAGCTTTGTGTAACCTTTCTGTGTGTCACAGTTCAGCACATTCGCTCTGATCCGTATATACTGTCCAGGTGACACTTTCTGTACGTCACAGAATACAACCAAGTCATTTGCTACCAATATCATCTACCGCTTGATCCTGAAAACTCTCTGTGCGACATTTGTCTGGGTCGCAGACTAAATAGCCACCGTTAACAGGGTGTCAGTCAGTTCTACCATAGTTCTTGCATGTCACGTTCCCAAAAAAACAAAATAAAAAAATAAATATTTTTCAGTGTTTTAGCTCAGTGATACAAATCCTTTTTACTCAGCTTTGTGTAAACCTTTCTGTGTGTCACAGTTCAGCACATTCGCTCCGATCCGTATATACTGTCCAGGTGACACTTTCTGTACGTCACACAATAACAACCAAGTCATTTGCTAACCAATATCATCTACCGCTTGATCCATAAAATTCTCTGTGCGACATTTGTCTGGGTCGCAGACTAAATAGCCACCACCGTTAACAGGGTGTCAGTCAGTTCTACCATAGTTCTTGCACGTCACGTTCCCAAAAAAACAAAATAAAAAAAATAAATTTTTTTTTCAGTTGTTTTCAAGCTCAGTGATACAAATCCATTTTACTCAGCTGCGTGTAACCTTTCTGTGTGTCACAGTTCAGCACACTCACTCCAATCCGTATAATCTGTCCAGGTGACACTTTCTGTACGTCACTTAATTCTACCGGACTTAATTTTTTTTTTATCATACACCTATTTACAAAAAATGTTGAACCCCAGGGCTAAGGGTCGAGGGCGTGGGCATTCAATTACTGCAGGGGGCAGAGGCCGTGGTCCTGGGCAGGGTGAGACAGTACCTGCTGATGAGGGAGCAAGGGGAACGCCGCAGCGCTACACTCCCTAGCTTCATGTCTCAACTTACAGGGACACGTGGTAGAGGACTGTTGAAAACCACAACAGTGCGAACCAGCTGATCTCCGTGGATTGCGGACAATGCTTCAAGTAATTTGTCCACCAGTCAGTCTTCCACGCAGTCCACCCACGTTACCCAAGGGAGCACTCCCTATGGCTCCTCCACCTCAACCTCCTTCCCCCCAGTCTGCCCCCTCCCAGGAAAATTTGGAATGCGATCCGGCATACTCTGAGGAACTGTTTTCTGGACCCTTCCCAGAGTCACAAACCACTTCTCAGGTTGCTGCTGACCTCGTTCCCGATGCCCAAGTTTTCCAACTGTCGCAGTCTGTGGGTGATGATGATGATGATGACAATGTTGACTTAGTGGAAGAAGTTTGTAAAGAGGTGTCGGACGATGAGGAGACACGGTTGTCAGACAGTGGTGAAGTTGTTGTTAGGGGAGGAATTCCGAGGAGGGAGCAGACTGAGGAATCGGAGGATGACGAGGAGACTGACCCAAGCTGGGTTGATATGCCGAGTGAAGACAGTGCTTCTGAGGCGGAGGCGAGTGCTGCACCAGAACAGGTTGTAAGAGGCAGTGGTGTGGCCAGAGGGAGAAGCAGGGCCAGAGCTGGTGCATCAGCAGCAACTGTTTCACGTAGTGAAGCTCCCGTGGCGAGGCCTAGATGTTCACAAGTCTGGAGGTCTTTAAAGAAAGTGAGGATGGCCGACGAACTGTGGTGTGCAACCTGTGCCACACCAGGATCAGCAGGGGTGCCACCACTACTAGCCTAACCACCACCAGCATGCGCAGGCATATGAGTGCTAAACACCCCACTCAATGGAACCAAGACCGTTCACCACCTCCTGCGTGTCACACCACTGCTCCTTCCCCTGTGTCACTCGCTGCCTCTGCTAGTCAACCCCCCGCGTCACTCGCTGCCTCTGCTAGTCAACCCCCTGCCCAGGACCCCGGCACGAGCGCCTCCCGCCGGAAACCCACACCTTCGCCTCCACGATCCTCCACAGCATCCACCAACGTGTCCCAGCGCAGCGTTCAGCTGTCTTTACAGCAGACGCTGGAGCGCAAGAGGAAATACAGTTCCACCCACCCACATGCCCAAGCCCTCAACGTCCACATCTCCAAATTGCTTAGCCTGGAGATGCTGCCCTATAGGCTAGTAGAGACCGAGGCCTTTCGAAATCTCATGGCGGTGGCTGCCCCTCGGTATTCCGTCCCCAGTCGCCACTATTTTCCCGATGTGCCGTCCCAGCCCTACACCAACACGTGTCACAGAACATCCTCCGTGCCCTGACCAACGCTGTTTCTGAGAAGGTCCACCTAACCACAGACACGTGGACAAGTGCTGCCGGGCAGGGACACTATATCTCACTGAGGGCACATTGGGTTAACTTGGTGGAGGTTGGGACCGAGAATGACCCTGGGGCCGCTCATGTACTGCCCACACCGAGGATTGCGGGGCCTACCTCGGTCACGGTCTCTCAGACGTACTATGCCTCCTCCTCCTCCTCCGACCCCTCCTCCTCCACCGAATTACCATCCGTGGGCACTGCGCCTTCAGTCGGTAGCTCTAGGCGCAGCAGCAGTGCCGTGGGTAAGCGCCAGCAGGCGGTGCTCAAACTGCTGAGCTTAGGTGACAAAAGGCACACCGCCCAAGAGCTGTTACAGGGCATCACGGCGCAGACCGATGTGTGGCTGGCACCGCTGAACCTCAAGCCAGGCATGGTTGTGTGTGACAACGGGCGTAACCTGGTGGCGGCTCTGCAACTCGGCAGACTGACACATGTGCCATGCCTGGCCCACGTGTTCAATCTTATAGTTCAGCGGTTCCTCAAGACATACCCCAATCTGTCTGATTTGCTCACCAAGGTGCGCCGCATCTGTGCGCATTTCCGCAAGTCGAGCACAGATGCTGCCACTCTCAGGGCAGCGCAGCGCCGCCCAAACTGCCCGCTCACCGACTGTTGTGCGACGTGCCCACGAGATGGAATTCCACATTAAACATGTTATCCAGAGTTTACCAGCAGCGCAGAGCGATTGTAGACTGCCAGATGTCATCTTCCACCAGAACTGGTAGTCAGGTCTCTCAGATTCCTCAAGTCTACAATGAGGAGTGGACGTGGATGTCTGCCAGGTGTTGAGCAACTTTGAGGAGTCAACACAGATGGTCAGTGGCGATGCCGCCATTATCAGCCTCACCATCCCGCTGCTTTGCTTATTGAAAAAAATCACTGCTCAGCATCAAGTCAGATGCTTTGCGCTTGTCACAAGAGACGGTGGAGGAAGATACGTCGCTTGATAGCCAGAGCACCCTCCGGTCTGTTTCTCAGCACGTATCGGAGGAGGGGGATGAGGATGAGGAGGAAGAGGAGGAGAATGTCGGCGAGACCGTAGAGGGTACCAGTGCTCAGTCCTTAACTCTTGAGCGTGTATGGGCTGAAGAGGAGGAGGAGGAGGAGGAGGAGGAGGAGGAAATGGAGAGTCAGGTCAGTGAGGAGAGGGAATTCTTGCGTGTTGGGACTCTGGCGCACATGGCAGACTTCATTACTGGGTGTTCACTCTCCTGGACCCACGGTACAAGCAGAACCTTTCCACTCTCATCCCTGCAGAGGAAAGGAGTATGAGAGTGAATAGGTATCAACAGGCCCTGGTGCACAAGCTAAAACAATTCTTCCCATCTGACGCCGCTAGCGGCAGAGGGCATGGTTCTGTGGGCCAAGTAGCGGGGGAGAGGAGGCGAGCAGGCAGCTTGTCCAGCACTGGCAGGGGAACGCTCTCCAAGGCCTTTGCCAGTTTTATGTCACCCCAGCAAGACATTGTCACCTGTCCCCAGTCTAGGCAGAGTAGGGGGGAGCTGTACAGAAAGATGGTGAGGGAGTACCTAGCTGACCATACCAACGTCCGTAGTGATCACTCTGCTCCATACAACTACTGGGTTTCAAAGCTGGACACGTGGCCTGAACTGGCACTGTACGCTTTGGAGGTGCTGGCCTGCCCTGCCGCTAGCGTTCTGTCAGAGCGGGTATTCAGTGCAGCTGGTGGCGTCATCACCGATAAGCGTACACGCCTGTCAACTAACAGCGCTAACAGGCTGACGCTTATTAAAATGAACAAAGCCTGGATTTCACCGGAATTCAAATCTCCTCCGGGGGAAAGCAGCTAAAGATTTAAATAACTTATGTATCCGATTCCTCTTCTCTACTCCTCTTCTCTACTCCTCCTCCTCCTCCTCCATATCGTCTTTGCCTAACGCTGACCCAAAAAACGCCATTTTTTAGAGGTCCAACTGGCACTCTTTTAGCACAATTTTTCAGGAGGGCCCCCTACAGGCCCTCTATTCAAACAATTTTTCCAGAGGTCCACCTACAGGCCCTCTCTCCAATTCCAGTTCCAAGTTTTATTTCCGCATACTGCATACATTTTTATTTTTGGGATAGGTGTGAAAAATAATATTATTTGCGAATCTATATTGCCCAACATTGGATACGGTAGCAAGTAGAAGACCAAACACATGCTGCTCACAGGGTTCCGCAAATTCCTGTTCCACCCGCAAATTCCTTGTCCACAATGTCAAGGAGGTAGAGGTTCTGTGGATGAGCAACAAATCCTTCTGTACTGAAATCGCTGACAAAGTCTCCATCTAAGAAGCTACAGACCATTGTGGAGAGAGCGGCACAGCTTGCCATCAAAGTGAGGAACCCCAACGCCAGACTGCGCAGAGAAGATAACGAATAAATATCTCTGTGGTTATTTTTGATAAATAAAAGTTAACTAAACCCCCCAAAAAATTCATCTGTTCCTGTGCCTGATCCACCCAAGTTGAATCTGTCCCATCATGAGAAAGTCCCCCCCCAAGGAGTCCCCACTGTAACTTGCTTCCCATACAACTACCTCACCCCCCCCGAACACCTGTGTCTCGCCATTGTCCACCACCTCCTCAGACAACACTGGTAAATCCACACTGTCAGCACACGGAAACAGCAAAAGGTCTTGCGAATTGGGGCAGAGAATGTTCTAGGCTAGCACATCAGGGAAGGGGTGACTATGGGGTTCCAGGGAGTACGTGACCACATGCAATATCCATTTAAAAGTCATGCCGCACTTGATCGAGCTCATAATTGAAAATTGTACCGGTTGATGCTAAATTTTTAAGTTGGGGTCCTGCGTCGTCATTCTAACTCCATCCGGCTGTTGTCACCACCACACACGCTAGCCCCAGGGGGCACTCCTCTGGCTCTTCCAGCGAAACCTCCTTCCCCCCAGCCTGCCCCCCCACCTACAGGCCCTCTCTCCAAACAATTGACGTCTTTTTCCTATCTTTCTCTCTCTCCAAACTATTTTTCCGGATAGCTGCCATATACGGTATTAAACTGAGAAGAATACAGAGAACACATGCTACACTTGATCAAGTTCATAATTTACGACTGTTCCGGTTGATGCAACAGTTTTCAAAAATCCATTCTGGCTGTTGTCACCACCACACACGCTAGCCCAGGGGGCACTCCTCTGGCTCTTCCAGCGAAACCTCCTTCCCCCAGCCTGCCCCCCCCCCCACCTACAGGCCCACTCTACAAACAATTTAGCCGGATAGGGGACGTATCCGAAGTTGTACTCATGTTTGTTTTTGTTCTTCTTTTATCTGCCTCCTGACCTGTGATAGGCAGAGCATGGACACGTCCCCTTAGCTGCAGTGGGAAAGACACTCCCCTGGCCAGAGCAAGCTCTTTTTCCCTTTTCCGTGTTCGAAATATCCATTAAATATAGGGTCCCAAGATAGGGGACGTATACGGTATTAAACTGAGAAGAATCGATACTGCACCGGCTGATGCTAGAGTATTTCCAAATGCATTCCGGCTGTTGTCACCACCACACAGGGGGCACTCCTCTGGCTCTTCCACCGAAACCTCCTTGCCCCCCACCTACAGGCCCTCTCTCCAAACAATTTACCCCTGGTAGGGGGACGTATTAGATATTGTACTGATTCTGAATTGCCTCCTGCGATAGACGGGAATGGAACCCAGATCAACTGCTTGGGAAGTAGCTATGCTCACCACTTTACCACCAGCAGGCACAGCAACTGATAAGAACAGATACTAAACTTGATTTCAGCTGCAGTGCCAGCATGAGCAGTAGTGTCACCTGCAGGCGGTGATGGACCTTCGTTGCACCTAGTTGGGTGCTTCCCTAACATGTGATGGGTATTTGCCTCGCCTTTCTTGGTCTGGGTGAACACAATTGCCATGAGGGTAACCACCAGGCTGTTGCCTGAGGATTTGGGGTAATGGTGGGATTAAGCAGCCTCAGAGGCATCCATGCATGCTGCCCCTGCTGTTTCCTGTCCATTTCCATGGTGTTTCCATCATTTTCTGAGGTTTCCAGGTTTTCACCCAGCCTTCCCTAGGCAGAGCCTTGGTCCCCCGCAAAAATGCTCGAGTCTCCCATTGACTTCAATGGGGTTCGTTACTCGAAACGAGCACCCGAGCATCGGGAAAAATTTGTCTCGAATAACGAGCACCCGAGCATTTTAGTACTCGCTCATCTCTAGTTTTAGTTTAAATGAAGTTGACTAATCAGTTGCAACGATCAAACTAGCCATTTAAGGGGTTCTCCGGGAATTAAGAAGAGGAAAATACTTAAATATTTCTTCATTATAAATATATTCTCAAATACCTTTTATTAGTTATAATGGCTCCTTTTGTCTGGGGAGCAATCATTAGGAGATCCAATATGGCCGCCGTCCTATTAGCACACACAAAACCTGTCCTAATCCCACAGCAGGACAAGTTACTTCACAACACTGAGGTAAGGAGCTGCCTCATCCTCCTCTCTGCTCTGCTTGTCAGGGATTATGATCCTGAATACAGCTGATAAGATCTTTATCTGAATCTCTGTGGGAATGGAGTTCATGAGGAGACATGAAGTACAGAGAAGACGGACAGGACAGACTGTGGTAATGGAGCCACATCTGCTCATGACCTCAATTCCTACAGAGATTCAGCTGAAGATCTTATAAGCTGTATTCAGGATCATAATCCATGACAAGCAGAGCAGAGAGGAGGATGAGGCAGCTCTTTACCTCAGTGTTGTGAAGTAACTTGTCCTCCTGTGTGATTAGGACAGGTTTTTTGTGTACTAATAGGACGGCGGCCATTTTGGATCTCCTAATGATTGCTCCCCAGACAAAAGGAGCCACTATAACTAATAAAAGGTATTTGAGAATATATTTATAATTAAGTAATATTTAAGTATTTTCATTTTCTTAATTCCCGGAGAACCCCTTTAAGCATGTCTTTTGTGATTAAATTTATTTCTTTTTCCAGTCTTTAAGGCAACATTAATGGACATTGAGAGGGGTGAGAACTATGACACCTATGTCATGTCAATTACCACAGTCATGAAAGAAGGTAAGTTACACATTGTGCATTTCATTCATGCATTGCTATATTTGAGTTCCCAGACCATGGCAAATGATCTCATCGGTGGAGGCCTACATTTTTTTCTCCTCCTCCTCCATCTCCTGCTTGGCTTGTAAAAATATAGCTTTGAGAAAAGGGTTGAGACTTATTGTATTCTGTTTTGAGTTTTTGGGGGACTGCAATAAGAAACAAGTAATATGAAATCCACAGGATGACACCCACTCTCTCTCATCACATAAAATTTGGGTTTGGTAGAATCAGAACTTTTTTAAAAATTTGAGTCAAATTCATGAACTATTAGAATTATGCAGAGTTTCCATCTCTCCTATAAGCTGAAACTGGCAGCATTTTTGTCAACGTTATTACTGTTATACTCCTATGCTGTCTATTTGAGATCTACTTGCTTACTGTATGGACAAACTTTTAAATGCTACTATATTCTATTTTTTCATTTCCAGGAATGGATGTGGATGTTGCTAATAAGAAACGCAATTTTATCAGCCATACCATATGTAAAAAAGGCTTAAACTTGGAGAAAGGCCAAGACTATGTGATCTGGGGTGCAAGCAAAGATCTGTGGAATACTGATAATGGGTAAGTGATAGTAAAAACTTTTGAATTAAAGGGGGTTTCTGGGACCTAGCATGTTCCCCATACCCACCTTAATTATACATGACACCTGTGGAAGAAAGTTAGTCATATACTTACCATCCAAAAATTGTATGGATCGGCCTCTTTAGACTCTGGCCACATGATACTCCTGTTCTGAAAATCCAGCTTCTAACAACGTCAAGTCCTTTATCAGTTTTCCGACATGAACTATGGAAGACATGTCACTTCTGCTGAGGACGGAGTCAGAACTATTCCTCTCATTGGTGCATGCATAAGCTTTTTAAGCCACCTCGTCTGTGGATGGACAGGGAGAGGAATAATGGTGGTTTTGTCCACAGCAGAAGCAATGTCCCATCCATAGTCCAAGTGGGAAACTGGTAAAGGACATGACTTTGCGGAAGCTGGTTTTTTAGAACACAAGCGTCATGTGACCAGGTTCCTGAGCGTTTGATCAACAAAACGTTGGGACAGTAAATATAGCACTGACTTTCTTCTACAGAAGAGTTAAGTGTAAGTGGGAAAACCTCTTTAAGAAGATGAAAAGTTGGATTAATGAGGACAAAGATGTTACTAGACAGAAATCATAGGGCCAAACAGAAAATATTCCTGCCCAAGGTCAAAACAGGCCCAAAGAGGTGAAATGAGTATTTCAATCTTGTAAAATAATGGCATGTTGCTAGGATATGCCATTACTTTATGATCAGAAGAGGTCTGACCTCTTGGATCACCAGCGATCCTGAGAATTAAATGGCCACATGGTAAATATACATTCAAGTAAACGTGGTCATCTGCTGTTTTGTGCACAGATGGGTGGTTCGGGAGCGCTGCTGTGCTGGAAAAAATTTGAAAGGCTTTCCTTTGGTCATTGCATTGGACTAGATCAAGTAGTGTACATAGTAGAATATAAAGATAAAATATACCTGTAACTAGATGTTCTGGACTTGCCCCACACTGATAATTTTGGCACTTCTACAGATATACCTACGTGATAACCAAGGACATGTGGATTGAGATATGGCCAAGTGACCGGGATTGCCAGAAGCCTGAGTTTGCTAAGCGTTGCAATGAATTGTTCTTGTTTGTCGATCAGCTGGATTCCAATGGATGTATTCTTTAAATTATTTTGGATTCCTTGACCCTCATCCCCATCTACAGATTCTCCCTGAACATTCCATTTGTCATATTCTTGTTATACATGCTAAGAATGAATACATTAATAAAGTTTACTCCAGCCCAATAGTTTCACATCACTTATTATATTCTTCCTGAACTGCATTACATCTTCTAAACTTTGGACAAAGGGAACACCATTGACGATCCTCTTATCTGATGTGTAATAAATGTGGATAATTGCTTTATAGCATAAATTATGAATCCAAAAGTGTTTAAAGGGAGTTTCTTATTTACAAGACATGTTCCAGATCATCTATCAATTACCAGAGAGTAGAATGACTACAAAGACCATCTATCGGTGAAAGACTGACATCCATACATAACACAGACAAACGATGATGTGTAATGCTTCGTTTCCCCTGTGGTGGTGCTGCAGGGTATTTGAACACTACTTGTCACTGAGTTCTACAACTTACAGTTCTTCACTTGGAATCACAGCAATAATGTAGGACATTCCAACAATAAACAAATGTGAAGTTCTAAGTACGTAGTGTTGAGCGAATAGAAGAATCTGATTGGCAACAAATCTGAATTTCCTTGTGCTTCGTAGTAACAAATCATTTTTTCCCCTAAAATGGCGGCTACATGTGTTACAAAGTGAAAGTAAGAAGCCTGTGAATGCGATATCACTCATAATGCCATGCAAACAGAAATCAGCAGCTAGCCAGCCTCTGTGATGTCCCAGCCATTTAAAAACCTCATTCTGCGGTCTCCGCTATTTCAATGTGAGCTGAGCATAGGGAGAGACGTGACAAGCGCTGAGGACAGTGTTGCTAAAAGCTTTTCCTTGTGGAATATTGGATAAGGAGAGTACAGGGACAGTGTAGGGAGATCGTAGGCAGAGTTTTTACATACTGTAGAGTGAGCATAGGGAATGCATAGGGAGACTGCAGGGACAGTGCAGGGACTGTAATCTGAGGCTTAAGGGATCCATAGGAGACAGCGCAGTTTGCATCAATCCATGTATAGGGGACAGAGCTATCTAATTAAACAGTGTCCTCCTTGTTTAATAGAGAAGCACTTCTATAAGGCCTTGATTCTAAAATGGGGGTAAATAAGCTGTCTAATTTTACTGTTATTGGGGTGTCCACCTTGTTTAATAGATAAGTAATACTATTAGGGCTTGATTCTCAAATTGGGGTAAATTGGCTGTCTAATTTTAGTGTTATTGGTAGAGATGAACAAATTGCGGCCTAATTCTTTAAATTTTAGGCTGCTTACGTTCTTTTTCACATAATTCAATTATTTAATCCCTAATTGAGTAATTGGGGTGAAATTGCAGCCTCATACTACAGATTTTAGGGTGCTCATGTTCTCTTATACATAATTACATAAATTCATCCTTGTTTCGGGGGTGAAATTGCAGCATGATATTACAAATTTTAGTGTTTACATTTTTTGTACATTAGTATATCCATTAATCCCTAATTGTGTAATTGGGGTAAAATGGCCACTTAATACTACAGATTTTAGGGTGTTTAAGTTTTTTTCATAATTCAATTCTTTCATTCCAAATTTTGTAATTTGGGTGAAATTGCGTCGTCTTGGCTCCACTTTTCAGCGAGGACGAGCTTATAGAGGACAGTCAGCAGCTACTGCCCAACTAAGATGTCGAGGAGAGATTCGCTGCTTCCTCAGGTCGGCTGGCACGTGACCTGAGACTGGTGAGGGCGACGTCAGTGATGTGCAGACTGTGTTGGATGATGATGGAGCCAATCTCACGTGGAAGCCGGGTGAAGAGAAGGCTTCATCATCATCATCATCATCATCATCATCATCATCAGGGGATGAGGGTGGCAGGTTGCACGTGAGGCAGTGGCTGAGCCAGCAGGGTGCTGGCGTGGTCATAGTCATCAGTGTGAGGTCTGGAGCCAAATGTGCCTGAGGTAGACCGTCTGCTATTCAGGAGCCTACCTGTCCAGAAAGAACTATCAGTGTACAGGTTCAGAGGCAGCTGCTGCAGCAGGCAGTCAGAACAGAGTTTTGGTAGGAAAATGCCATACTTACCAGTGTGGGTACGTATTTGATTTTTAATTAAGCTGCCAGAGAATGTCAGTGTGGCTGTTTGTAGAATCTGTGGGCAGAAAGTGAAGCGTGGCCAGGGTGCCAATGTTGTGGCACAGGCTAATGCATCAACCGCTGCATCACCCAGTGGTCAGCACCCCTTCTCCAGCAGTCAAGGCTCCACCACCTCAGCAGAAGGGTGTTGTGTTTCCTTCCCATCATCTACTAGTCCTGATGCTCCTGCTCCTCCTACTACTACTCATCACACGTTTCACCAGCAATCGATCACCGAGGTGATTGCAAAAAGACAGCAGTATGCATGCACTCATCCAACAGAGCAGAATTGCTCCTGGCCAAGTTGCTGATACTACAGTGCTCCCCTTTCCACGTGGTTGACTCTGCACCTTTTACAGAACTGATGGCTTGTGCCTAGCCAAGGTGAGTCCCAAGCCATCATTATTTCTCCAAAAAGGCTCTACCAGCCCTGCACACATATGTTAAACAGAAGGTGGGCCAGTCCTGCCGGTGTATAAAGTTCATGGCAGTGCCAACATGTGGCGCTATAACCATGGACAAGGACAATATATGTCTTTTACAGCCAACTGGGTTAATGTGGTTCCTCCCGAGCTTCATCAGCAACTTGGCCTGGTGAGCCAGCAGTGCCGCTTCCCGCGTTCTCAATCTGTGAGTCCTGCACAAATGTCCCCCTCTGTCTCCTCATCCTCTAACTTGTCTTTAGCCTCCACTACAGGCATAATTCAGAGTGCTCCTCCAGCACACCACCTATGCAGAACATGGCAGTGTCACGCTGCTCTGCAGCTGGTTTGCCTATGCTAATGGAGTGACACCGGAAGATCGGAACCATGATCACTGATAACAGGAAGAACATGTGTCAGCGCTGAGTTAAGGAGGACTGATCATGTGCCCTATATGGCATATGCCTTTAATCTACTTACCATATAAAGTGGTTCCTAAAGTCTTCCACCCAACTGCAAGACATCCTGAAAATGGCCAGGAAACTATGCATGCACTTCAGCCTCTCTTACACTGCAAAACACACCCTCATTAAGGTACAAAGGCAGATAGTGTTTCACAACATCGCCTGATAAGCAACATTTTCATCCATTGGAACTCCACCCTCCACATGTTGGACTGACTATAGGTGCAGAGGAAGGCCATAAACAATTTCTTGATGATGCAGGTGGACAGGAGCACTCCCTTGTGAAACTTGACGTTAGCCAGTGGAAGCTCATACCTAAAACCTGCCGATTAAATTAGGCCCTCTGAGGAGGCCACTTTATTTGTCTGTCGCCAGGACTACGAGGTGAATGACATCATTTCACTGATTCACATCCTGGAGCAGATGCTGATAAATCTGGTTGGCCGGGGGACAGGAGACATGGGGCCTACATCTCACAGCCACCTGAGCCCTATGGAGCCTGAACTGGAGGAAGAGGGCGTTCACACACAAGCAATGTATACAGAAAATGGTGAGGAGCAGGAAGATCATGAGGAGCTAGAGGGCGATAAGGAAGACCAGTCAGATGACCCCGACACACCGTGGCAGTATGCAATGGAGATGGATTATCTTGCGCAAATGGCCAGATGCATGCTGAGTTGCTTGTGTAGTGACAGCCACATTATCATCATTCAGCAGAGGGATGACTAATGGCTCTCCACCATGTTAGAATCTTGCTACTGGTCCAAAATGGGGACCTTTTTTCCAGCTGCTGAGAGGGAGGATAAACTCAACTACTACCGAGACATCCTATGTAGTCAGTTGGCCTCTTCCTATGTGCGCCATCACCCATCCTCATGAAAGGCCCTCTGCACTCATGATCCATTGTCATGACTGCTGGTGGGGGGAAAAGGGGGGGGCAGGAGCAGTACCAACTCCATCAGGAGTAACTTAAAAGCTATGTACATATATGGAGGCAATTTTTGATTATGATTGCATTTTACTCATTTTTGGCTAAAAATATATTTTCAATTGGCTTTTGTTTGAGCTTTTCTATTCTATACATTGAGCTATTCTCTCACAAAGGATTAACTGTTTTTCTAACTGTGATTTGATCTTTAAGGAGTTTTAATAAGGTAATTAGGGGTCAGTAAGTCAGGAGTCTCTAATGAGCACTTTTCTTCACCCACCTACTGAAGAAACTATACACCAGCAGCAGCAAGACACGGAGCAGAACCTTAATCAGCAGGTGATGGAATACTTGGACTCAGGGACGGATTGGCCATACACCCTACAGGCAAATTTCCTGGTGGGCCGATGCTACAAGGGGCCACCCAAGCCCTCCTCTCTGCCACTGGCCGGGTACATAATGAGCTCTCAACTGTAATTAATAGAGATGAGCGAGTAGTGTTCGATCGAGCTGGTATTCGATCGAATACTACGATATTCGGCGTACTCGATTTTGTTCGAGTATAACGGCGATGGCGCACTTAGAATTCGTTTCCCCTCCCACCTTCCCTGGCGCTCTTTTTCCACCAATCACCATGCAGGGGGGGTATGACAGGCACGCTGAGCACGCTGGCAGCGCGAAAACAGCGTCTACATGCATTGGCTGGAAAAACCATGTGACCTCGAATATTTAAAAACTCAGCTCTTCCTGCTCGTACGCATATGCTGCGTGAACTTAGTCAGGGACAGAGGCTGGAGAAGGGAGAGACAGATTTTAGCTGTTGGACAGGCAGGAGCGTGATTAAAAGCCCTTATCAGGGCTACTACAGTGGACTTCAGTGATAGCTTACTACAATATAGACTTTACAGAGAACGGCTGCTGTATTCAGGGATAGCTGCTGGAGTGGGGACAGAGAGAGGCATTAGTGGTATATTAGGTGCTCTGCTACATACCAAACTATATTTGGCACTACTGCTGTGTACCTTGAAAATACAATATATAGGCTTATAACTGGCAACTGTACTGTGCGTTCTCTTGCAAAGTAATTTCTCATAACTGGTGTTCATACACACCGTCTGATCACTTAATACACTGCTGTGTACCTTGAAAAATACAATATATAGGCCTTAAACTGGCAACTGTTACTGTGCGTTCTCTTGCAAAGTAATTTCTCATAACTGGTGTTCATTACACACCGTTGATCACTTAATACACTGCTGTGTACCTTGAAAAATACAATATATAGGCCTTAACTGGCAACTTGTACTGTGCGTTCTCTTGCAAAGTAATTTCTCATAACTGGTGTTCATACACACCGTCTGATCACTTAATTACACTGCTGTGTACCTTGAAAAATACAATATATAGGCCTTAAACTGGCAACTGTACTGTGCGTTCTCTTGCAAAGTAATTTCTCATAACTGGTGTTCATACACACCGTCTGATCACTTAGTACACGGCTGTGTACCTTGAAAAATACAATATATAGGCCTTATAACTGGCAACTGTACTGTGCGTTCTCTTGCAAAGTAATTTCTCATAACTGGTGTTCATACACACCGTCTGATCACTTAATACACGGCTGTGTACCTTGAAAAATACAAATATATAGGCCTTATAACTGGCAACTGTACTGTGCGTTCTCTTGCAAAGTAATTTCTCATAACTGGTGTTCATACACACCGTCTGATCACTTAATACACGGCCTGTGTACCTTGAAAAATACAATATATAGGCCTTATAACTGGCAACTGTACTGTGCGTTCTCTTGCAAAGTAATTTCTCATAACTGGTGTTCATACACACCGTCTGATCACTTAATACACGGCTGTGTACCTTGAAAAATACAATATATAGGCCTTATAACTGGCAACTGTACTGTGCGTTCTCTTGCAAAGTAATTTCTCATAACTGGTGTTCATACACACCGTCTGATCACTTAATACACGGCTGTGTACCTGAAAAATACAATATATAGGCCTTATAACTGGCAACTGTACTGTGCGTTCTCTTGCAAAGTAATTTCTCATAACTGGTGTTCATACAACACGTCTGATCACTTAATACATGCTGTGTACCTTGAAAAATACAATATATAGGCCTTATAACTGGCAACTGTACTGTGCGTTCTCTTGCAAAGTAATTCTCATAACTGGTGTTCATACACACCGTCTGATCACTTAATACACTGCTGTGTACTTGAAAAATACAATATATAGGCCTTATAACTGGCAACTGTACTGTGCGTTCTCTTGCAAAGTAATTCTCATAACTGCGTGTTCATACACACCGTCTGATCACTTAATACACGGCTGTGTACCTTGAAAAATACAATATATAGGCCTTATAACTGGCAACTGTACTGTGCGTTCTCTTGCCAAAGTAATTTCTCATAACTGGGTGTTCATACACACCGTCTGATCACTTAATACACGGCCTGTGTACCTTGAAAAATACAATATATAGGCCTTATAACTGGCAACTGTACTGTGCGTTCTCTTGCAAAGTAATTTCTCATAACTGGTGTTCATACACACCGTCTGATCACTTAATAAAAGGCTGTGTACCTTGAAAAATACAATATATAGGCCTTATAACTGGCAACTGTACTGTGCGTTCTCTTGCAAAGTAATTTCTCATAACTGGTGTTCATACACACCGTCTGATCACTTAATACACGGCTGTGTACCTTGAAAAATACAATATATAGGCCTTATAACTGGCAACTGTACTGTGCGTTCTCTTGCAAAGTAATTTCTCATAACTGGTGTTCATACACACCGTCTGATCACTTAATAACACGGCTGTGTACCTTGAAAAATACAATATATAGGCCTTATAACTGGCAACTGTACTGTGCGTTCTCTTGCAAAGTAATTTCTCATAACTGGTGTTCATACACACCGTCTGATCACTTAATACACGGCTGTGTACCTTGAAAAATACAATATATAGGCCTTATAACTGGCAACTGTACTGTGCGTTCTCTTGCAAAGTAATTTCTCATAACTGGTGTTCATACACACCGTCTGATCACTTAATAAAAGGCCTGTGTACCTTGAAAATACAATATATAGGCCTTATAACTGGCAACTGTACTGTGCGTTCTTTCTTGCAAAGTAATTTCTCATAACTGGTGTTCATACACACCGTCTGATCACTTAATTACACGGCTGTGTACCTTGAAAAATACAATATATAGGCCTATAACTGGCAACTGTACTGTGCGTTCTCTTGCAAAGTTAATTTCTCATAACTGGTGTTCATACACACCGTCTGATCACTTAATACACTGCTGTGTACCTTGAAAAAACATATATAGGCCTTAACTGGCAACTGTACTGTGCGTTCTCTGCAAAGTAATTCTCATAACTGGTGTTCATACACACCGTCTGATCACTTAATACACGGCTGATGTACCTGAAAAATACAATATATAGGCCTTATACTGGCAACTGTACTGTGCGTTCTCTTGCAAAGTAATTTCTCATAACTGGTGTTCATACACACCGTCTGATCACTTAATAAAAGGCCTGTGTACCTTGAAAAATACAATATATAGGCCTTATAACTGGCAACTGTACTGTGCGTTCTCTTGCAAAGTAATTTCTCATAACTGGTGTTCATACACACCGTCTGATCACTTAATACACGGCTGTGTACCTTGAAAAATACAATATATAGGCCTTATAACTGGCAACTGTACTGTGCGTTCTCTTGCAAAGTAATTTCTCATAACTGGTGTTCATACACACCGTCTGATCACTTAATACACTGCTGTGTACCTTGAAAAATACAATATATAGGCCTTATAACTGGCAACTGTACTGTGCGTTCTCTTGCAAAGTAATTTCTCATAACTGGTGTTCATACACACCGTCTGATCACTTAATACACGGCTGTGTACCTTGAAAAATACAATATATAGGCCTTATAACTGGCAACTGTACTGTGCGTTCTCTTGCAAAGTAATTTCTCATAACTGGTGTTCATACACACCGTCTGATCACTTAATACAAGGCTGTGTACCTTGAAAAATACAATATATAGGCCTTATAACTGGCAACTGTACTGTGCGTTCTCTTGCAAAGTAATTTCTCATAACTGGTGTTCATACACACCGTCTGATCACTTAATACACGGCTGTGTACCTTGAAAAATACAATATATAGGCCTTATAACTGGCAACTGTACTGTGCGTTCTCTTGCAAAGTAATTTCTCATAACTGGTGTCATACACACCGTCTGATCACTTAATACACGGCTGTGTACCTTGAAAAATACAATATATAGGCCTTATAACTGGCAACTGTACTGTGCGTTCTCTTGCAAAGTAATTTCTCATAACTGGTGTTCATACACACCGTCTGATCACTTAATAAACTGCCTGTGTACCTTGAAAATACAATATATAGGCCTTATAACTGGCAACTGTACTGTGCGTTCTCTTGCAAAGTAATTTCTCATAACTGGTGTTCATACACACCGTCTGATCACTTAATACACTGCTGTGTACCTTGAAAAAATACAATATATAGGCCTTATAACTGGCAACTGTACTGTGCGTTCTCTTGCAAAGTAATTTCTCATAACTGGTGTTCATACACACCGTCTGATCACTTAATACACGGCTGTGTACCTTGAAAAATACAATATATAGGCCTTATAACTGGCAACTGTACTGTGCGTTCTCTTGCAAAGTAATTTCTCATAACTGGTGTTCATACACACCGTCTGATCACTTAATAACAAGGCTGTGTACCTTGAAAAATACAATATATAGGCCTTATAACTGGCAACTGTACTGTGCGTTCTCTTGCAAAGTAATTTCTCATAACTGGTGTTCATACACACCGTCTGATCACTTAATACACGGCTGTGTACCTTGAAAAATACAATATATAGGCCTTATAACTGGCAACTGTACTGTGCGTTCTCTTGCAAAGTAATTTCTCATAACTGGTGTTCATACACACCGTCTGATCACTTAATACACGGCTGTGTACCTTGAAAAATACAATATATAGGCCTTATAACTGGCAACTTACTGTGCGTTCTCTTGCAAAGTAATTCTCATAAACTGGTGTTCATACACACCGTCTGATCACTTAATAAAGGCCTGTGTACCTTGAAAAATACAATATATAGGCCTTATAACTGGCAACTGTACTGTGCGTTCTCTTGCCAAAGTAATTTCTCATAACTGGTGTTCATACACACCGTCTGATCACTTAATAAAAGGCTGTGTACCTTGAAAAAATACAATATATAGCCTTATAACTGGCAAACTGTACTGTGCTTCTCTTGCAAAGTAATTTCTCATAACTGGTGTTCATACACACCGTCTGATCACTTAATACACTGCTGTGTACCTTGAAAAATACAATATATAGGCCTTATAACTGGCAACTGTACTGTGCGTTCTCTTGCAAAGTAATTTCTCATAACTGCGTGTTCATACACACCGTCTGATCACTTAATACACGGCTGTGTACCTTGAAAAATACAATATATAGGCCTTATAACTGGCAACTGTACTGTGCGTTCTCTTGCAAAGTAATTTCTCATAACTGGTGTTCATACACACCGTCTGATCACTTAATACACGGCCTTGTACCTTGAAAAAATACAATATATAGGCCTTATAACTGGCAACTGTACTGTGCGTTCTCTTGCAAAGTAATTTCTCATAACTGGTGTTCATACACCACCGTCTGATCACTTAATAAAAGGCCTGTGTACCTTTGAAAATACAATATATAGGCCTTTATAACTGGCAACTGTACTGTGCGTTCTCTTGCAAGTAATTTCTCATAACTGGTGTTCATACACACCGTCTGATCACTTAATACACTGCTGTGTACCTTGAAAAAATACAATATATAGGCCTTATAACTGGCAACTGTACTGTGCGTTCTCTTGCAAGTAATTTCTCATAACTGGTGTCATACACACCGTCTGATCACTTAGTACACTGCTGTGTACCTTGAAAAATACAATATATAGGCCTTTAACTGGCAACTGTACTGTGCGTTCTCT
>ONZH01016801.1:0-55627 GCA_900303285.1 Rhinella marina | reverse complement strand
AAGGATTGTGTATGTCACATATGCTTCACAAACGCCGTACATGTATAAAAAGAAGATGCTTGCTGACAAGAACCAGAATCAGATAGGTTTCAAAAAGAGAGCAGCAAATGTGAACCACACCAAAGATACCCAAGCAAAGCAAATGGCTGTGCCATATAAAATATTATCTCAAAGTAGACTTTAAAATACATCTATCATGGGACATGTGCAGTTTTGAACATATTATATTACATATTATATTTCATATGTGACCACCTGTAAGATGACCTTACAAGGTTAAATTTAACGGCTCTAAGAGCAGTCACTTTCAAAGTTCAATTCTTGGGGTTGTCCTTTCATTCTAGCAATTGATTGAGTTGGTTAGCCTGAGAATTGCATTAAAGCTATACACCGTTCTTCCACACAGAGAGGCTACAGGAATAGGAAATGTTACTGTTTTATATGAAGTTCCACTTCAAATTAATAGGTGCTGTTTTATGTAGTTCTGTCTTTTATAATCTACATCTAAATCTTGTTACTGTTGGGTTCAAGGTGAACAGTCATTTCTTGAAGTTGATGTCTTGGCAGCAGGAAAAAGGACAAGAATTTAAGCTACTTTGACAAGGACTAAATTCGTTATTGCTGTGTAGTGTATTCCCAGTATGCAGAGGTTAGTATTAGAGATGAGCGAATGTGCTCGTAACGAGCACTATACCGCTCAGCTCCCCTGCGCTCGCATGGGCGCAGGCAGCCGTTTCCGTCGGGTAAGGAGGACGGAAGCGGCTGCCTGCGCCCATGCGAGCGCAGGGGAGCCGAGCGGTACAGTGCTCGTTACGAGCATGTTCGCTCATCTCTAGTTAGTATGTACCCAAAATGGTCCAAGTGAGGACAACCACTGAACTGGTGACAGAGCCAAGGCTGCTCAAGGCTCATTGATGTCTGCAGTGAACAAAGGCTAATTTAAAGAGGTTTTCTCATCTCAACATTTGTGACATGTCAAGTGTCAGATAGGTGCAGGTCCCACTCTGGGATCTGCTGCTATTACCAGAACGGCCACCCAAAGTGAAGGAGAGCACAGAAGTCTGACCTTGGCTTCAGATGTCCTCCTGAATTCAATTGCATAGCTGTCCTCAGGATAGAGATAAAGTTGGATACTGCATAGTAGCTGATGGTTTCATATCTTAATTAGAGACAATTGGAGGAGGACCACCACAGAGGGCAGCTTCTGGGGTAATATCTAGTGCTGTACTTGTGGAGTTTAGTTCTGCTGGGGCAGTATTTTGTCCTGCACTATGGTATAGCTGACCCCAAGTACTTGTGTCAGCCCCATCTACTTGCGTTGGCACTGCCTACTTGTGTTGCCCCATTTTCTATCAATTTGGATCCACCCATAACATGGGGGCCTCTTTTAGTTTAGTTCCAGGCCCACTTTATGTTCCCAGTCCACCCTGAATATAATGTATTTATAAAGTACTCAAGATTTCAGGTAAATATGTGTATAAAAACTGTAAAATGAAAAATGGACATGTACTTCAAGTTAGAACTTTTAACAGCCTCGGGAATTATACAAAAATATGTTAATATTACCATTGAAATCTCTACAATACCCAGAAGAAGTTATCACAGTAGATGCCTACCACTGCTAGGCTCATAAAAGACCAAACAACTCCTACAAGGAACTGAATGGCAATGGAAAAATATCTAGTATAGAAAGTATAAAATACAGCATGTATTGAATGTAATGAATTCTTCTAAAAACTCAGGCATGTCTCATCCGCATCCCTTACTATATAACAGATTTCCTCTCTGTATGTTCCAGTTTTTAAACAATGATGTAGAAGGTGATATTTTTATGTGTTTGAATCTGGTTCATGTTCTAAAACTGCTAAAAGCCTAGTGATAAATGTCATTGGGAGTAGGGATGTTTATATAGGAAGACAATATCCAGAGACATGAAGGAGCCAGGAGTAAAAAAAATTTAGACAACAGATTTCATCTCATTACTTATTAAATGAAACAAGGAGTTGCACAGAAGTCTATTAGCAAATTACAGTAGTGTGCACGCACTGAAAACTACCTACAAGGATGTGCCACCATGTTGTGGGCCATATACCCCTGAACTGTAATGAGTTACTGAATCCAAATATGTAAGCTTTATCTTCATACTCACTTCCATTCTGATGCTCCCACAAACTTGCAGTAAAATGCACTCACTGGATCTTCTTTGAGTCCTCTCCATTATGTGTGAGCATGGAGTCCAGTGAGTGCATTTTATAACAGTTTAAAAGTTCAAACAATACAACGCTTACTCTAGTTCAGGGGGTGTTTCGTAGATGACAGGTTCCCTTTAAGTGAACCACTACTTTTGAGCAACATAAAAGTAATAATCAGAAGTATTATCATATGGCATATAACTCAACCAGTCTGTCCAAGCGGAAAAAAAGGAATCAAGGTTACTCATTTAGACAGTAGGGGCATTATTTTTAATATCCAAAAAAAAGGGAACTCTTGGACTATGAAAACCACTGTACATAATGTGCTTCCTAATACAGCATATGGACATCAGTGAGGGGAATCCCCCAAAGTGCCCTCCCCCCAATCAATATGCCAATGGTACCCACTCTGGTAGGCCTGGTGTGTAAATAGCCAATTATTTGATAAGTGAAAAGTATGTCTGTTGGTAGCTTCCCTGGAAATGGAGATAGATACACCCCTGAGGATAGAAAAGCTGGACAACTGCAATCACCAGATTGCTGCAACAACTTCTTTTTAAAAAGGGGTTGTCTTCAAGAGACAACCTCTTAGTTCTTCAGGTTACATCATGATACCCATACCTACACTTAATCAGGTCGGAATGGCCCAAGCAGAGGATCTTCTGATGGGCCCATACTTGAACACAACAATGAATCCTTAATAAAACAGGTCCCAACTTCAATCTGACTGGATATGCCATATATGAAGTCTTTATAGCTGAACAGGGACCCAGTAACCCAGTAGGAAAAGGTCCTACTACTGCAATAGTCCAGAATATGGTACTTGCTCAATGTTTCTTGTTTAACATTATCTGATGTATTGTACCCATATAGCTCTGTATGGGATCGTTAAGGGTTAAAATCCTATCTCTGTAGCACTGTAGGAAGCTAGGTGATGGGCTTAGGTCCGTCTGAGCTTAGTATAGAGAGTATGTTAGCTGAGGGAGTGAGAGGAGCTACATGTGCTCACTCCTTGGAGCTTTGCTCAAGAAAGCCATCTCTACTTTTACAGTACTCCAGAAAGGAGACAGAAAGAGAAAACTAGAAGGTCCAGAATCTGCATGACCAGCATTTAGTCAGTAAGGTATTCACTGTTTTAGGCTGATAGAGACTTTACTGTTAGTGAGAAGGAACATTGCTAATACCAGGCTCGGGACTGGCCCACATGGTACAGGTGAATCTCCCAGTGGGCCCCTGAGCAAGGTGGGCTCCTAGTCTCTCACCCCCTGCACAAGTTGGCACATAACACAGTTAGACTTACTGTAACTACATACATATATTCAATGTCCAGCACCTCAACCAGCCTATATTCATATAAACACTTGACTCTCCAGTTCATTCATATGGACTCTAGACTCGATCAGAGCTGAGAATGACTTCTAGATATAGAGAAAAGTTAGCCAGTGTCTCTTTTCCCCAGGACCTACCTTCATAAAGACCCCTATTATCTGGTAGCATCTTGCTGCTGTGTGAGCAGGTAATATTTGAATGTTCCGTACGATGGGCCCCCAAAATAAATTTTACTGGTGCGCCTAAGGCACCCCCAGTCCGACACTGGCTAATAAACTCTTTCACACTTGGTCTTGGTCAGCCATATCTTAATCCTGTACCACTCAGTTGGGAATTACAGACACATTTGCAAGAACCTTATTGCCAGGCTTATATTCTGCAGAGAGAGAGATTTTAGAAAGATAGAAGAAAGGAATACTCCATTATTGCTTATATCCATGCGTCACTATTTGGGAAGATTTGCACTGTGAAGTCTTTGGAACTGTGTTTGATACCATTGGATGTACTACACTTCCCATTCTGGACTTTAGTAAAGGGAGACATCTATTTTTTACAACTGGCCTGGTTTACTGACCTCAGCAGCATTCACGGGCCACAGCACCTACATCTCCTGCTTTGCAATGTACAATACTCATAACACCAAGGCTACTCTAACTACCATCAGGCAGGAGCCCCAACATCAAAGTGTGCCCTGAGGGAAGAAAGGGTGCACCCTCCTGTCATTGCCTGGCCCTAGGGAGCGACAATGTGAGGATTGGCCCCCCTCTGGGACCCGCACCTACAAGGAGAACGGAGCGGAGAGAGCTGTGGCTGGAGGACCCCGGATATCCCAGGGTCCGTCCACCACCAAACGCTACTCCTATAGGAGTGAATGGGAGCGCATGTGCGGCCCCTGCTTCCATTTATTTCTATGGGGCTCGGCTATTTTCGGCGGCCCCATTAAATGAATGGAGGGCGGCTGCGCATGCTCAGTGCGCCCTCCATTAATTTCCCCGCTCCGTTCTCATTGTAGAGGTGCGAGAGTCCCAGAGGTGGGACCCGCACCAATCAGACAATGGGGGCATATCCTAACGATATGCCCCCATTGTCTATGATGGGACAACCCCTTTAACTGTTTCAGCAAAAGCCACTAACACACCTATCCTCCCCTCTGCTCCTCCAGGGCTTGCGGCACTACCATCTAACAAAAAAAACACCAATGCTTCCTAATGTCTACTTCTTTGCATGTAAATCTATTTTAATTTTACTGCTGCATAACAATGGGGACAAATATATTTCTTGCACAGGGACGTCTGAACCAAATAACCTATTAAATCGTATCAATGAAATGCCCAACAGGTGCAATGATAAAAATGTACCATGGATATTTACATGGGCCCTTATTTGCTCTGGCAGACCCTGCGAACTTCAGTCCAATACTGCACTCAATACTAAAACATGTCTCAGAACCAAAGTTGAGGTTGTGCTTATCCTTACTCCATACTAGTATAATATGGAAGACCTTGACTTTTACTGGATAATTGTAATAGGTAATTGTAGTACAGCTTTTGTAAAACTTAATTGTCAAACTAGTCCAATGGCAGCAAATTCTAGCTATAATAAACCGTAAATGTAAATGTCAATAGAGGAGGGGCCTACCTCTCTCATCCCGTCATCTCTCCCGATGCAAATTGTGGGGTGCCAATGGGTGTTATGGAAGCTCGAGGCCTTACATATTCCTCAGGACCTGCCAGCTTTGGAGCCTATGAGGGCACAGCCCCAGGCCCAGTCTCCTAGACAACTATCGTATTCACAATGCATTACAACACACTGTGTATGGTAATGCATTGTAGAAGGGATGAAGCCCCTAAAAATTGAAGTCCCATACAGGGACAAAAATAAAAAGTAAATAGTAACAAAGTGTTTATAAAAATAAAATAATAAAAGTTTCAAGTATAAAACGTGCCGCTGTCCCCTCATCAAGCCATTTAATATTGAAAAAAATGGTAAACAAAGTATCTTAAATTAGTTTCTATAATTGAGGGTGTAGTTTCTAAAATGGGATCATTTATGGGTGGTTTCTTTATGTAAGTGACCTCATAACTGAATTGGTCCTTTAAAAAGTCAGTATTGGAAATGTTCTTGAATATTTGAAAAAATTGCTTCTAAAATTCTAAACCTTCTAATGACCTAAAAAAATAAAATGACATTTACAAAATGATGCCAACATAAAGTAATCATATGGGGAATGTTAATTAATAACTATTTTATGAGGTATCAACTATCCATCTTAAAAGCAGAGAAATTCAAATTTAGAAGTAGCAAACTTTTCCAAATTTTCAGTAAATTTTTTGATTTTTTTTATAAAATAAAGGTAAAACCTATTGACTCATATTTACCACTAACATGAAAGAATGGTGAGTCACGAGAAAAAACAATTCTCAGAATAGATTGGATATAGTAAAATCATTCCAAAGTTACTACCACATAAAGTGACATGTCAGATTTTCAAATCAGGGTTTTGTTCACACGGCCGTTGGCTGGCCATGCCCGTGCTGTGGACCGCAATTTGCACGGGCAGCGACTGTGGGGCTTCCGCATGCGGATCGCGGACCAATTCACTTCAATGGGGTCTGCGATCCGCATCTGACAGTCCGCACCGCAAAAGATATAACAAGTTCTATCTTTTTGCGGTGCGGAGGCACTTCTGTAGTTTTTCCCTGGGGTTCCGATCCGTGCCTCCGTTCTGCACCACATCTCTGTGTTTGCAGGACCCATTCAAGTGAATGGGTCCACGAATCTGTGATTCAGGATGCATAGAGCCAGTGCCCGTGTATTGCGGACCTGCCGTATGTGGGCCACAATACGGCTATGGCCACACAACAGCCGTGTGAACAAGCCCTTAGGCTGAGTCTTTAAGTTGAAAAATGTCTGAAGGGACTACATAAGAATACAACTTCATTCAAATCAAGCTACAGTACACCTACTTTGTAGCTCTCCACTACGCAAGCTTCTTAGCGATCAAACCTACATTTTATCCTCTCTGGCTGACACTTTTAGCAGCATGCTACTTTGGAGGGGACTGATGCCATATTTTCCCTAAGGAAGTCAATAAAACCTACAATATAAGGCCCCATTCAGATGGCCGCAATACTACGGGTGCCACCTGCGTGTGTTCCGCAACGCTCGGAACACTCGGCCGGCGCCCCCATTGAAAATGCATATACTTGTCCGCTGTTGCAGACAAGTATAGGACATGTTTTATTTTGTTATGCGGAGTCGCGGCACGGGGCTGGCTCCATGCGGCGGCTACCCGCTCTCATAGAGATGAATGGAGCCACATCTATTCCGCAATATTGCGGAATAGATGCGGACCCATTCACACGGTCGTGTGAATGGGCCCTAAGGATATGTATTCAAGATTATTACCTATATCTAATATATAAAGCTCAGTGTGTATGTGTATGTGTGTGTGTGTGTGTGTGTATGTCCGCTAAAGGAATCCGCACCGCTGCAGCTACAATCACAAAATTTGGCACACATGTACAGTCATGGCCAAAAGTTTTGAGAATGATACAAATATTAATTTTTACAAAGTCTACTGCTTCAGTTTTTGTAATGGCAATTTGCATATACTCCAGAATGTTATAAAGAGTGATCAGCTTAACAGCAATTACTTGCAAAGTCAATATTTGAATAGAAAATGAACTTTATCCCCCAAAACACATTTCAACATCATTGCAGCCCTGCCTTAAAAGGACCAGCTAACATCGTTTCAGTGATTGCTCCATTAACACAGGTGTGGGTGTTGATGAGGACAGGGCTGGAGATCAATCTGTTAAGTAAGAATGACACCACTGGACACTTTAAAAGAGGCTGGTGCTGGCATCATTGTTTCTCTTCTGTTAACCATGGTTATCTCTAAAGAAACATGTACAGTCATCATTGCACTGCACAAAAATGGCCTAACAGGGAAGAGTATCGCAGCTAGAAAGATTGCACCTCAGTCAACAATCTATCGCATCATCAAGAACTTCAAGGAGAGAGGTTCCATTGTTGCCAAAAAGGCTCCAGGGCCCCCAAGAAAGACCAGCAAGCGCCAGGACCATCTCTTAAAAGTGTTTCAGCTGCGGGATCGGGCTACCAGCAGTGCAGAGCTTGCTCAGGAATGGCAGCAGGCAGGTGTGAGTGCATCTGCACGCACTGTGAGGCGGAGACTCTTGGAGCAAGGCCTGGTCTCAAGGAAGGCAGCAAAGAAGCCACTTCTCTCCAGAAAAAACATCAGGGACAGACTGATATTCTGCAAAAGGTACAGGGAGTGGACTGCTGAGGACTGGGGTAAAGTCATTTTCTCTGATGAATCCCCTTTTCGATTGTTTGGGACATCTGGAAAACAGCTTATTCGGAGAAGACGAGGGTGAGCGCTACCACCAGTCTTGTCTCATGCCAACTGTAAAGCATCCTGAAACCATTGATGTGTGGGGTTGCTTCTCAGCCAAGGGAATCGGCTCTCTCACAGTCTTGCCTAAAAACACAGCCATGAATAAAGAATGGTACCAGAATGTCCTCCGAGAGCAACTTCTCCCAACCGTCCAAGAGCAGTTTGGTGATCAACAATGCCTTTTCCAGCATGATGGAGCACCTTGCCATAAAGCAAAGGTGATAACTAAATGGCTCAGGGAACAAAACATAGAGATTTTGGGTCCATGGCCTGGAAACTCCCCAGATCTTAATCCCATGAGAACTTGTGGTCAATCATCAAGAGACGGGTGGACAAACAAAAACCTACAAATTCTGACAAAATGCAAGCATTGATTGTGCAAGAATGGACTGCTATCAGTCAGGATTTGGTCCAGAAGTTGATTGAGAGCATGCCAGGGAGAATTGCAGAGGTCCTGAAGAAGAAGGGTCAACACTGCAAATATTGACTTGCTGCATTAACTCATTCTAACTGTCAATATAAGCTTTTGTTACTCATAATATGATTGCAATTATATTTCTGTATGTGATAAAAACATCTGACAAACACACATAAAAACCAGAGGGCAGCAGATCATGTGAAAATATCATATTTGTGTCATTCTCAAAACTTTTGGCCATGACTGTACATCAGGTGTCCGGGAAGGTTTTAGAACAGTTTTCAACTCTCCAGGATGTACCGTTCCTGAGATATTAAAAAAAAATGCATTAGCCAATAGTAGTCTGGTCACATGACCCTTATCAGCCAATAGAAGCTCACAGGCACACATCAGGTTTCTATGACAACCTAGCCAGTTCACTGCTTTAGGTCTGCATTAAAGAGGCAGAGCACTGTGGATGACAATGGTAAATGGGTATTCCCGGTTACCATAAATATAACTTATGTTTTAGACTAACTCATCATCAATCATTACCTCATATAATGTAAATTTTACATATTTACTGTTCAGTAGTAATAAAAGATGTTTTCTTCCACTGCTACCCACCTTCCTCCTAAATCAGGCATCGACCTGTAATTCCGGCCACCGTCAAAAGAAGGACTTAAAAGCACCACCCCCAGATCCCACTAAGTCACGCCCCTGACTCAGTCAGGCCATGCCCCTTCCATGCTGCATTTGACCGGGATTAAAAATATTGGTAAAAATCACCTTCTGTCAGCTGCAGGGGTGGGGGGAGGGTGACTTTCTCCCTGCAGCTCATTGCTTCAGACTGGACAGTGCTGCTGCTGAGAGTGCTGCTGCTGTGTCCATCCAGGCCCTGAGCATGACAGAGGACAGGGAGTCTGAAAGCCAGACCGTCCAGCCTAAAACAAGACCTCTGGCCACCCTAGGGGCAGGCTGATGTTAGGGTGGCCAGATGTCCGGCTTTAGGCTGGACAGTCCAGTTTTCTGGGTACCTGTTCTCCGTCCGACTTAGTGCCTGGACAGACACAAGGATGTCCACCCTTTCAGTAGCCTCACACTCAGACAGCTTCTCCTCCATGTCTTCACGGAGCCAGGGGGGGCGTGGCCTCATGTTAGTGATGTGTCTTCATGGGAACTGGGGCGCTGTTTAACGTTTGGGGGAATGGCTGGTGAGGTCTGGCTTTCTGGGGTGAAGGCAGTGGCCACTCTAGCTGCTGTGGAGGTCACACTTAAAGGGGCGGGCTTCTGTAGAGGTCACTGTTAAAGGGGTGGGCAGCTGTAGAGGTCACTGTAAAGGGGCAGGCTGCTGTAGAGGTCACTGTTGAAGGGGCGGGCTGCTGTAGAGATCACTGTTAAAGGGGCGGGCTGCTGTAGAGGTCACTGTTTAAGGGGCGGGCAGCTGTAGAGGTCACTGTTTAAGGGGCGGGCTGCTGTAGAGGTCACTGTTAAAGGGGCGGGCCGCTGTAGAGGTCACTGTTAAAGGGGCGGGCCGCTGTAGAGGTCTCTGTTAAAGGGGCGGGTCGCTGTAGAGGTCACTGTTAAAGGGGCTGGCCACTGTAGAGGTCACTGTTAAAGGGGCGGGCCGGTGTAGAGGTCACTGTTAAATGGGCAGGCACTGTAGAGGGCACTCTAGATATCTTTTAAAGACACACACACACACACACACACACACAAACAGTAAAAGAAATAAATTAAATATACCCGGGCAAAGCCGGGTCCTTCAGCTAGTCTGTAATAAATCAGAAAGTACTTTGCTTAAAAGTAATGAACAATATGAAGCTTAATTTCTCCTAATGATTGCTCAGTAGACAAAACGAGCCATTATAACTAATGAAAGGTATTTGGGAATATAGTTATAATCAAGTAATATTTAAGTATTTTCATTTTGTTAATTCCTGGAGAACCCCTTTAAAGACCACAGTAATGACACTGTACTGTTCCTGAGTGTGACTACTACAGAATTTTTGCACAACTGGCATTTAAACCTGTTTTAGTAGCTACTTGCATTCATCATGAAATTACAACTGTATTTTGTGCAATTCCTTTATTATTCCTGCTAGAAGTTATGAATGGTCAGCCATTTGCAATAAATGTCCAAATGTGTCCTTACACAATCTGATATAATCAAATCAGTGCTGTTAGGCTTCATTCACACGTCCGTATTTGTGCACATCCTGGAAAACGGTCAGTTTTTTGTGGATCCGTTGTTCCGCAAAAAACGGAAGGATGAATAACATCTTTACCTTTTATTTTTTTTTTTTCTACCCTCCTGGAACGGAATCCGCAAATGCAGATGACATGTGGATGCCTTCCGCATGTACGGACGTCCCATAGACTTGTATTGGGCTACGGACCGCAATTTCAGGATGAAAGTAGGACATGCTGTTTTTTTTATTGTGGACAATCAGAACGGAAACACGGATGCGGAGAACACACGGAGTGATGTCCGCATTTTTTCGGGAACCATTGAAATGAATGGATCTGCATACTATCCGCATTTTAGATCCGTTATTGTGGATCGGACGCAGATAGGATGCGGATACAAAATCAGGACGTGTGAATGGAGCCTTAGTCAGACTGCAGGAACACCGCCTCCAACTTAGTAACACCCAGATGAACCTTTATAGCAGACTGCTGGCAATTCATTCATAAACTTCTAGAAGGAATAGTAGATAAACATGACAACAGAGTCATAAGAATAGATGCTCCAGAATTGTTATTGCATAGGGAATGCAAGTCACCAAAACAGACACATCAGGAGAGGTGACAGATCCACTTTAAATCACCCTAATAATGTTTGGTTGTCCTACTATACATTTCATGAAAAAAAAACTATATACAGTGCCTTGAAAAAGTGTTCATACCCCTTGAGCCTTTCCACATTTTTTCATGTTACACCCACAAACTTAAATGTATTTTATTGAGATTTTAGGTGATAGACCAACATAAAGTGGCAAGTATGTGTGAAGTGAAAAGAAAATGATACATGGTTTTCAAAAATTTTAATAAATAAAAAATCTGAAAAGTGTGGTGTGTATTGGTATTCAGATTGCTTTACTCTGATGCCCCTAAATAATATCCGTGACCAATTGCCTTCAGAAGTCACCTGATTAGTAAATAGTCCACCTGTGTGTAGTTTATTCTTAGTATAATTACAGCTGTTCTGTGAAGACCTCAGAGGTTTGTTAGAGATCATTAGTTATCAAACAGCAAACCAAGGAACACACCAAACAGGTCAGGGATTAAGTTGTGGAGAAGTGTAAAGAAAATGTAGGTTATAAAACAATATTTCAAGCTCTGAACATCTTAAAGAGCACTGTTCAATTCATCATCTGAAAATGGAAGGAGTATGGCACAACGGCAACCTACTAAGACATGGCCGTCAACCTAAGCTGACAGCCCAGGCAAGGAGAGTACTAATTAGACAAGCAGCCAAGAGACTCATGGTCACTCTGGAGGAGCTACAGGATCCACAGACAGCTCAGGTAGAAAAATCTGTCCACGTGACAACTATTAGTCGTGTGCTCCACAAATCTGGCCTTTGGGGAAAAGCGGCAAGAAGAAAGCCATTTTTAAAAGAAAGCCATAAGAAGTTCCGTTTCCAGTTTGTCACAAGCCATGTAGGGGGACACAGCACACATGTGGAGGAAAGTACTCTTGTCAAACGAGACCAAAGTTGAACTTTTTGGCCTAAATGCAAAACGCTATGTGTGGCGGAAAACAAACACTGCACGTCACCCTGAACACACCTTCCCCACCGTGTAACATGGTGGTGGCAGTGTCATGCTGTGCAGATGCTTTTCTTCAGCAGGGGCAGGGAAGCTGGTCAGATGGATGGAGCTAAATATGGGGCAATCCTGGAAGAAATCCTAGTAGAGACTGCAAAAGACTAGAATGGAGGTTCACCTTCCAGCAGGACAACAGCTCTAAACATACAGCCAGAGAAACAATAAAATGGTTTAGATTAGGGATGCCCAACCTGCGGCCTCCAGCTGGTGCAAAATGACAACTCCCAGCATCCCTGGAAAGTGGCATGCCTAGAGTGTTTGGCACCCCCAATACTTTAAAGGGGTATTCCGGTTACCATAAATATAACTTATGTTTTAGATTAATTCATCATCAATAATTGCCAAATATAATGTAATTTTCACATATTTACCATTCAGTAGTTATAAAGCAGTTTTCTTCCTCTGCTACCCACTGTGTTTCCTCATAAGTTACCATGGCATCGACCTGTAGTTCTGAACCTTTGTCAGGTCGAGCATGCTCAGTGTGTTGCTATCAATTCTCTAGCTAAATGTCTTGTGAAACAAAGGGAGTGTTAGTGTGCTGGTGATTGGTCACTAGAGGGGGCGTGTCTGGGCTGGAATATCAGGCAACCAATCAATAAACATCAACACTCACAGCAGGAAAGCAGGGGATTGTGGGGACTGTAGTTTTGTGAGGGAAGATCAGGAGCCATGATACTGTCAGTCTGCTGCAGGCTCACACAGGAGCTAGACAAATGGATTGTAAGGTAAATTAAAGCTCTGGTTATATGTATAGGTATGGGTTCTGGACGGGTCACAGCTTGCAGCCTTAATGCAGTTTTTCAAAAATTAAGTTACCTTACCGGAATACCCCTTTAAAAAAAATTGTACCCCCCTCACAATAGCATTGTCCTCATTGTACAAACTTCACTGTATTTTTGTCCAGATACATGCCCCCTCATGGTAGTTATGCCCACACTGTGCCCCTCACAGTATTTATGCCCTCACTGTACAACTTTCATAGTTATGCCCACATTGTGCCTCCCTCACAATAGTTATGCCCTCTTTATCCCATTTTCACAGTAGTAATGCCTTATCTGTGCCCCCTTCACAGTTGTAATGCTCTTTTTGTGCCTCCCTTACAGTAGTTATGTCCTCTCTGTGCCCTGTTCACAGTAGTAATGCCCTATATGTGCCCCCTTCAAAGTTGTAATACCCTCTCTGTGCCCATTCAAAGTAGTTATGCTCTAACTGTGCCCCCCATAAGAGTAATTATGCCCTTTGTGGTCATTCACAGTAGTAATGCCCATTGTGCCCCCTTCACAGTAATAATGCCCACTCAGTGCCCCATAACAGTTATGCCCACCCCCTTCACAGTAATAATGCCCATTGTGCTCCCTTCATAGTAGTAAATGCCATTGTGCCCCTTCATAGTAATAATGCCCATTGTATCCCATTTATAGTAGTAATGCCCATTGTGCCCCCTCCACAGTAGTAATGCCCATTATGCCCTCTTCATAGTAGTAATGCCCTCTGTGCTCACTCCATGGTAGAAATTACCTCTGTGACCCCTCTGTTAAAAAACAAAAGAAAAACCACAGTAACTACTCACCTTGTCCAGTTCCTGAAGCTCACAGTCCCCTCTCCCCTGCAGACACAGATCGCTCTGCAACAATGTGTGGTAGGAATGTAGGCAGATTCCTAGGCTGCAGGCTCCTCCCACACAGGGAGGCAGCACGATCCGTGCCTGCAGGCTGAATGGTGAAGTCTCCCTGCTTCATCATTCAGTCCGGGAGAGACGGAGCGCGGGGAGCTGAGTGACAGACCCGCAGCTTCCCCCCTTAGCACACCACTGTCCCTGGACAGCCTACAGCTATTAGGGTATGCTGGGAGTTGTAGTTTCGCAACAGCCGGAGGGCCGCAGGTTGAGCATCCCTGGTTTAGATCAAAGCATATTCATGTGTGCAAATGGCCCAGTCAATGACCAGACCTGAATCCCATTGAGAATCTGTAGCAAGACGTGGTGTTCACAGTCACTCCCCCTCTAATCTGATGGGGCTATTTTGAGCTATTTTGCAAGGAAGAATGGACACAAATTTCAGCCTCTAGATCAGGGATCAGCAACCTCCAGCACTCCAGCTGTTCTGAAAATACAACTCCCAGAATCCTCCTTTCACTTCTGTGGGAGTTACAAGAACAGCAGAATAAGTATGCTTGCTGGGAGTTGTAGTTTCACAGCAGGTGGAGTGCCGAAGGTTGCTCATCCCTGCTCTAGATGTACAAAGCTGGTAGAGACATACCCCAAACAACTTGCAGATGTAATTGCAGCGAAAGGTGGTCCTACAAAGTATTGACTTAAAAACAAAATTTAAAAGCCATGTATCATTTTCTTTTCACTTCACACATATTTGCTACAGTACTTTGTGTTGGTCTATCACCAAGTCCCAATAAAATACATGATTTTGTTTGTGAGTGTAACCTGCACAAAATGTAGAAAAGTTCAAGGGGCATGAATATTTTTTCAAGAAATTTGAACTGAACGGGGGGGGGGGAGACCTTCCCATCCAACACCAGTGCCTGGCCTCACACATTCCCATAGACACACTGAAACCACCTGTGGAAAGCCTACCCAGAAAAGTGGATGCTGCTATAGCCACAAAAGGGGGCTCAGCTCCATATTAACGGACATGAAATGTAATTATGCAGCACGCTTATATAAGTGTGACGGTCATAAGTATCAAACATGCTTTTTGTGTTATCTAGAAATATAAAGCTTATAAAGAAATACAGTACACTGCTCAGCTAGTGGGTGTGCTAAATTATGCAAAAATATGCTGTTACGCTCGTGGGTGTTTGGGTCTATGCAAATCTGTGCGGTTCTCTAGTGGGCGCACCAGCTAATAAATATACAAATTACGTTTTAAGTGCATGAATGTATACCCTGTGGCTACTGAGTGTACTGGCTTATGCAGATTGCTGCTGGGGGGGGGGGGGGTCAGTGTGTTATTACTGTGTAACGACTATGTTGTACTAATTGTGCTAGCTTTAGCCCCATTGAGATTAATAAAGTGGTCTCATGTTACCTATTAGTAGTTATTCTGCTCATAAATACACTCACCGGCCACTTTATTAGGTACACCTGTCCAACTGCTCGTTAACACTTAATTTCTAATCAGCCAATCACATGGCGGCAACTCAGTGCATTTAGGCATGTATACATGGTCAAGACAATCTCCTGCAGTTCAAACCGAGCATCAGTATGGGGAAGAAAGGTGATTTGAGTGCCTTTGAACGTGGCATGGTTGTTGGTGCCAGAAGGGCTGGTCTGAGTATTTCAGAAACTGCTGATCTACTGGGATTTTCACGCACAACCATCTCTAGGGTTTACAGAGAATGGTCCGAAAAAGAAAAAACATCCAGTGAGCGGCAGTTCTGTGGGCGGAAATGCCTTGTTGATGCCAGAGGTCAGAGGAGAATGGGCAGACTGGTTTCGAGCTGATAGAAAGGCAACAGTGACTCAAATTGCCACCCGTTACAACCAAGGTAGGCAGAAGAGCATCTCTGAACGCACAGTACGTCGAACTTTTAGGCAGATGGGCTACAGCAGCAGAAGACCACACCGGGTGCCACTCCTTTCAGCTAAGAACAGGAAACTGAGGCTACAATTTGCACAAGCTCATCGAAATTGGACAGTAGAAGATTGGAAAAACGTTGCCTGGTCTGATGAGTCTCGATTTCTGCTGCGACATTCGGATGGTAGGGTCAGAATTTGGCGTCAACAACATGAAAGCATGGATCCATCCTGCCTTGTATCAACGGTTCAAGCTGGTGGTGGTGGTGTCATGGTGTGGGGAATATTTTCTTGGCACTCTTTGGGCCCCTTGGTACCAATTGAGCATCGTTGCAACGCCACAGCCTACCTGAGTATTGTTGCTGACCATGTCCATCCCTTTATGACCACAATGTACCCAACATCTGATGGCTACTTTCAGCAGGATAATGCGCCATGTCATAAAGCTGGAATCATCTCAGACTGGTTTCTTGAACATGACAATGAGTTCACTGTACTCAAATGGCCTCCACAGTCACCAGATCTCAATCCAATAGAGCATCTTTGGGATGTGGTGGAACGGGAGATTCGCATAATGGATGTGCAGCCGACAAATCTGCGGCAACTGTGTGATGCCATCATGTCAATATGGACCAAAATCCCTGAGGAATGCTTCCAGCACCTTGTTGAATCTATGCCACGAAGAATTGAGGCAGTTCTGAAGGCAAAAGGGGGTCCAACCCGTTACTAGCATGGTGTACCTAATAAAGTGGCCGGTGAGTGTATTTTCTCTAGATGTCCAACTGCGCTGTACATATGAAGTGAGAAAAATAATCACAGCATGGGACGTGCTTGGACTATGAACAATCTCTACATTAACCCCCTTCCTGACGCAGTGATTTGACAATTTTTCATTATCGCTTTTTACTCCTTGCTTTCCCTGGGTGATAACTTTTTTACTTTTCCATGTGCATAGCCATATGATGTCTTGTTTTTTTTGCGCAACACATTATGCAGTGTCCTGGAGCTCACTGCAAAGCTCTGCTAGCGTGAGTTTCAGTGTATTTCATGCATTATATTTTGAATTACATGTCCCATTAGTTGTGTATAGACCCCAGTGGCTAGGCAGGGCTGGCACCACCCCTTCCTCTCTAAGAGGAAATAGAATTCAGTCCAGTGTGAGCTGCAGACTGGTAAGCAGCAAGAGGGCAGTGTGGGTGTGGAGCAGTCACAGGCAGGGGCGGACTGACCATAGATTCCATAAATTTCTCGGTGGGTTGATGCAAAGCTCTCCGCACAGCCGCTAGTCGGGTACATAGTGATCTGATGTTCTCTGCAGTAGTTCATGCTAGGAGAATCTTCTACTTATGCACATGGCTTGCAAAAAAAGTGCCCTCCTGCATTCAACTGTATTGCTGTTCTCAGGATGGTGTTAAGAGTTGAATGCATGATGGCTCAGTGGTTAGTACTGGAGCCTTGCAGCGCTGGAGTTTTAGGTTCAAATCTGGCCAATGACTACATCTGCATAAAGTTTGTAGGTTTTCCCCGTGTTTGTGTGGGTTTCCTCACACACTCCAAAGACAGACTAATAGGGAACTTCACTGGGGAAAATCTCTTTCTCGCTGAGTTCATTGGGGGACACAGGACCGTGGGTATAGCTGCTGCCACTAGGAGGCGACACTAAGCTGAAAAGTGTTAGCTCCTCCTGCCGGCTATACCCCCTCCAGCCAGGAGAGAGCATATCAGTTTGTGCCCAAGCAGTAGGAGCAGGAGGAAAAAACAAGGAAAAGGAAACTGGAATCAAAGGAGAAACCAGGACCGAGCCTAGGACCAACAGCCCCTCCCGCTCCAGGAATACTTTCCCTTGCGGCAAGAGCCAAACCATGGGTGGGAGCTGTGTCCCCCAATGAACTCAGCGAGAAAGAGATTTTACAGGTGAGTCCACAAAAATCTCGTTTTCTCGCTCGTATCATTGGGGGACACAGGACCGTGGGACGTCCTAAAGCAGTCCACGGGGTGGGAAGAAAAACCCAACACAGACTCGGACACGAGAGTCTAAGGTACCGCTGCGCGCAAGACCTTGCGTCCCAGAGCAGCGTCCGCAGAAGCAAATGTGTTCACCTGGTAAAACTTTGTGAACGTATGCAAGGAGGACCAGGTCGCCGCCTTACAGAGTTGTAAGGCGGAGGCTTGATGGAAACGAGCCCAAGAGGCGCCCACCGCCCTGGTCGAGTGAGCCGTGATCCAGGCAGGAGGCGTCCTGCCACGGGAGCGATAAGCCTCGGCAATGGCGAGATGAATCCACCGTGCAATCGTCACCTTGGAAGCTGCCAAGCCTTTGCGGGGACCTTCGGGCAGAACAAACAGGGAATCAGTGCGGGGAAAGGAGTCTGAGGTGGATAAATAGATCCTAAGCGCCCGGACCACGTCTAGGCTGTGGAGAGCATGTTCCTTGGGATGAACTGGCGAGGGGCAAAAAGACGGAAGGACGATGTCTTCGTTGACATGGAAAGCCAAAACTACCTTCGGTAGGAAGGAGGGTACCGGACGGTGAACTGCCTTGTCCTGGTGCAGGATAAGAAAAGGTTCCCTGCAAGACAGAGCCGCCAGCTCCGATACTCGCTTGATAGAAGTAATTGCCACCAGGAAGGCTACTTTCCACGAAAGGTAGCGAAGGGAGACCTTTTTGAGGGGTTCGAAGGGAGCAGTTTGAAGAGAACCAAGGACCAGGTTCAGATCCCAAGATGGTAAGGGAGGGCGATAGGGAGGGATGGTGTGAGCTACGCCTTGGAGGAAGGTCTTGATTGGACCCATACATGCTAGCCGCCTTTGATAGAAGACGGACAGCGCAGATACCTGACCCTTGAGTGAACGAAGGCCCATTCCGGAATCCAAGCCTTTTTGCAAAAAGGAGAGAACCGTAGGAAGGGAAAAATGAAGGGGGGGGGTAGGGAACGATCTCTGCAGAAACATAGGAGGGATTTCCAAGTTCTGTAGTAAATCCTGGAGGACGTAGGCTTCCGAGCTTTAATCATCGTCCGAATAACCGCCTCAGAGAATCCACGCCTCTTTAGAATGTAGGTTTCAATAGCCACGCCGTTAAACGTAGCGATTGTAAATGCTGATGGAAGACGGGTCCCTGGGAGAGGAGGTCGTCTCTGAGGGGAAGGGGCCATGGAGCGTCTCCGAGAAGGAGCATGAGGTCTGAGTACCACGCTCGTCGGGGCCAATGAGAATGGTCGGTATGCCCTCCTGCTTGATTCTGCAAAGAATCCGGGGCAGAAGAGGAATGGGGGGAAAGACATACAGGAACGAGAAGGTCTCCCAAGGGGCTACCAGTGCATCCACTACGCAGGCCTGTGGGTCCCGTGTCCGAGACAGGAAGACTGGGAGTTTGTGGTTGAGCCTGGAAGCCATCAAGTCTACTTCCGGACGACCCCAGCGGAGACATATGGCGTCGAAGATCTCTGGATGCAGGGACCACTCCCCCGGATCCACCGTTTCCCGACTGAGATAATCCGCCATCCAGTTCTCCACACCCGGGATGTGTACTGCAGAAATGGAGGGGACGTGACGCTCCGCCCACAGAATAATCTTGGTCACTTCCAACATTGCTGCATGGCTGCGGGTCCCTCCTTGGTGGTTGATATATGCCACGGCCGTGGCATTGTTGGATTGGATCCTGATCAGAGACCCCTTCAGTCGGGGGGTCCAGTGAAGCAGGGACAGATAAATGGCCCGCAGTTCCAAAATATTGATGGGCAGTTTGGATTCCGACAGAGACCATTTCCCCTGGACCGTCCAGGGCGGGAGGAAACCCCCCCAACCCAGAAGACTGGCGTCGGTAGTAATGATCGTCCACGAGATGGGTAGAAAGGATCGGCCGGAAGTCAAGGCTGGAGCCGTAAGCCCGTACTCTGGGGGGAAGGGAGATTAGGCGGTTGAGGGAGGCTGGTGACTTGTCCCAGGCCGACAGAATGGCCTGTTGAAGTGGGCGAGTGTGAAACTGAGCGAACGGGACTGCCTCGAAGGAAGCAACCAGAGTTCCCAGTACCTGCATACAAAAACGGATCGTGGACCGAGGACGACAGTGGAGGAGACGGACACAGCTCTGGAGAGATCTCCTCTTTAGAGGGGGAAGTCTGATCGACGCTGAATGTGAGTCGAGAATCATCCCCAGAAAAGTTATCTGTCTGCTGGGAAGGAGGGATGACTTTTTGAAATTGACCAACCAGCCGAAGCGAGACAGAGCGTCCACGGTGATGTCGAGGCTTTCCCTGTTCTGATCGAAGGTGGGCGCCTTGACCAGAATATCGTCCAGATACGGGATCAGGACGATACCCCTGGACCTGAAGAGTGCCAGGAGGGGGGCCAGAACCTTGTTGAACACACATGGCGCAGTTGCTAGTCCGAAGGGAAGGGCCACGAATTGATAGTGGTTCTCCCCAACCGCGAAGCGGAGAAAACACTGTTACAATCTCGAGGGCCCAAGCGTCGAAGATGTGGGTCCGCCAGACTTCCTGAAAGAGGAGTAGACGCCCCCCCACCCGCTGAGGTGGGGGCGCCCCATCATGCAGAGGGCTGTTTGGTGCCAGAGGAACGTGAGGGTTGGGCACGGGGGCGCCATGACGGTTGAGGTTTAAAAGAAGGCTTCTTTCTCTGCTCCTGGGAGGAGGTACCAGAGCCTGTCTTTGTTGCAGTGCGCGTTCCGGAGAAACGGCGAAAGGACTGGAACCTGGAATTGGAAGGCTTGGTTCGAAAGGAACGTCTGGGTTTATTTTGAGGAAGGTGGGTGCTTTTACCACCAGTGGCCTCGGAGATAATTTCATCCAGTCTGGTGCTGAAAAGTCGCGAACCTGAAAATGGGAGCCCCTTAAGGGAACCCTTGGATGAAGTATCAGCTGACCAGACCTTCATCCAAACTTCGCGCCGCATGGCTACATTAAGAGCCGAAGCGTGCGCGACTAAGGTGCTCGCATCCAAGGATGCTTCATAGAGGTATTTCCCTGCTTGGGAAATTTGAAGTGCCAGGGCCTGAAGGTCTTCCAGGGGGAGATCCGACGAGATGTCCTGGTGTAGGCGAAGTGCCCATTCAGAGACTGCCTTTGCCACCCAAGCGGATGCAAAAATGGGGCGGAGTGTGGAGCCGCACGCAGCGAAGGCTGACTTGGAAAAAGATTCCAGGTGGCGATCTACTGGGTCCTGAAGGGACGACCCATCTGCTACTGGAATGGCCATGTGTTTTGAGAGACGCGCCACGGGAGGATCCACCTTGGGGGTGCTGCCCATTTGTCCACCGAGGTGGGTGGAAAGGAATAGAGTAAATCAAGTCGCTTCGACGCGGCAAAACGCCGATCCGGGTGATCCCATGATTTAGCAATGACGGCAGAAAAGTCGTCATGTAGTGGGAATACCTTAGGGGTGTGTTTGGACCGAAGAAAGGATACCCCTTGCTGACCAGAGGACGTGGATTCGTCCTGGATCTGGAAGGTATCACGGACGGCTGTGACTAGGCTGTCGACCATGGACGCCATCTTGGACGACTGGTCTGGGTCCATGTCAGACCCCAAATCAGGGATCTCACCATCAGAAAGCGCCTCGCTTGGAAGGGAGGACGCCTCAGAGCGCGACCTGGGGGGTGGCGGAGAGATAGAAGCCTCAGAGGAGGACGAATGACCTGTTCTGGGTCGTTTGCGGGAGGTTCTACCCCTAGGCTGGCTACTAGCGGAGGGTGTAGATTGTGCAGGTGGCGCATTGTCAACCAAACGACCCATGAGTGTGAGGGTGGATTGGGACACTTTTGATAAATCTGCTACTGCCTGGGACAGGGCTTGAGCCCAGTCCGGTTCCACACGGTCAGGTGGGCATTGCGGCTGCTCGGGCAGGGGAGCTGGTTTGGGCGCACGGCATGCTGCGCAGAGAGGGTCCATTTGGCCACGTGAGAATTTGAGAGCACACTTAGCACAGGCATAGTGTGTAGGAGCTGAAAGCGGACGGGGGTCGGCTGTTGGCTCGGACATGGCTAGAAGTGGCAAGAGGGAGGGCTGGAGGGAGGATAGGCTGTCCTACCAGGAATGTGACGACAGGAGGAGGTTCCACTGAGTCCAGGCGATTCCCAGGTCCTGCTGTCCCCCAAGGAGCGTCTGCAGGGAAGTGGAGTTCACAGCGCGGGAAGGAAGTGCGGGAAGAATAGGGCTCCTCCCAGGGGTTGTCCAGCGGGAAGGTCGAAAACCCCGCCCCCGGGGGAGGGCCGGAAAGAATGCGGCTTAGAAAGTGCAAAGCCGGGGGCTGGATTATCCAGCCCTGCCGGCCGGAAGTACTTCCGGTCGCGGGCTGTGCCCCGGGAATAGGGAACGGCCGGGCTGCAGTGCCGCGGAGAATGTATCGTACGGCCCAAAAAGTGCAGACGGCGGCAGAACCCTCGAAGGTCAGTCATGCCGCAGCGTCCGGTGGTGGGGTGCGAATAAATCGCACGCAGTGGCGAATGCCTGGAAGTCCCAGGAAAACCGGCCCCTCTGGGCCGAAAAAGGGGTCTGGATGGCCAGCAGAAGGTAGGTGCCAGAGGGATGAGGACACGGACGGGCGGGCGGTTGGGGGGGTGTAAAATACTTACCCACCGCAGCTGAAGAGGTCACTTACCCATCTTCTGCCTTCACCCTCCATGAGAAGCCCAGCAGGGTCACCTCTTCAGACGCTGGCACAGGAGTGGCAGGAGTCTGGGAAGAGAGGGGCTTAAAAGCACAGGTGACCCCCATGCTGGTGGGAAGCAGGGGAGCAATGCTGCCCTGGTCCTCTTTTCTTCTTGGGGGGAGCTGGGCAGGGAGGGAGTCCGACCCTGGCCAGGTGTCCCCGGGGAGCAGGGAGGCAGGGCGACCCTGGTCCCCTGTGGGAAAAAAATAAAATAAAAGTAAACAAAATAAAATACATAAAACTAAAAAATGGCGAAGCGACCTGCATAGCAGGGACGTCTGCCTCCTACGACACTAAGCTAAAAACTGATATGCTCTCTCCTGGCTGGAGGGGGTACAGCCGGCAGGAGGAGCTAACACTTTTCAGCTTAGTGTCGCCTCCTAGTGGCAGCAGCTATACCCACGGTCCTGTGTCCCCCAATGATACGAGCGAGAAAAAAAATTTACCAATGGTTGAGCGTCATATTAAAGGGGTTTGCGGACTACTTTGTCACAGAAAGGCAACTGCACTTAAAGGGGTACTCCGGGAATTAAGAAAATGAAAATACTTAAATATTACTTTAATATAAATTTATTCTTGAAAACATTTCATTATTTATAATGGATTGTTTTGTCTGGGGAACAATCATCAGGGGATGGCCGCTGTCCCATTAGTTCAATCAAAACCTGTCCTGATCACACATGAAGACAAGTTACTTTACAACACTAAAGAGCTGCCTCATCCTCCTCCTCACTACTTCCCATGGATTATGATCCTGAATACAGAAGAGAAGAACTTTAGCTGAATCTCTGGGGAATTTTGTTCATGAGGAGACATGAAGTACAGAGAGAATGGAAAGGACAGACTGTGGTAATGTGTTGCTGTGGTAATGGAAACTGCATACAAGTGCTGCTGCTCGTTAGTCACACCTCACCCTCCTCATCTTCTCCATTCCCAGAGATTCACCTGTATTCAGGATCATGATTCCTGACAAGCAGAGCAGAGAGGAGGATGAGGCAGCACTATGGCTCATTGTGGTGAAGTAACTTGTTCTCCTGTGTGATTAGGACAGGTTTTGTGTGTACTGGTAGGACGGCGGCCATTTTATTTCTCCTAATGATTACTCCCTAGACTAAACAAGCCATTTTAAGTAATGAAAGGTATTTGTGAATATATTTATTATAAAATATTATTTAAAGGGAACCTGTCACCTCCAAAACACCCCCTGAACTAGAGTGAGCAGTGTATAGTGTAAGTGATGCTGAATCCGAATATGTAAGTTTTATCTTCATACTCACTTCCATTCTGACGCTGTGCTTCCACAAACCAGCAGTAAAATGCATTAAGAGGACTCTTCTTTGAGTCCTCTCCATTATATGAGTGAGCACTGGAGTCCACTGAGTGCATTTTACTGATGGTTTGTGGGAGCACAGAGTCAGAATGGAAGTGAGTATGAAGATAAAAATTACATAACCGGACTCGACATCACTTACACTATAGACCGCTTACTCTAGTTTGGAGGGTGTTTCAGAGCTGACAGGTTCCCTTTAAGTATTTTCATTTTTTTAATTCCTGTAGAACCCCATTAAACAAAAGCCTCATTCACACACATTCCACGGACGCATGCTGTACGTGTTCTCCATGGACAGCACACATCCCCATTAATTTTAATGTGTGTATTCACACAGTGTTTTAGCACGGTCCATGGGTCCTTGTTTTTAGCACATATGCATGCTCTGTTTTGTCCATGTTCATGGAACCATCACGTCCATTAAAGTCTATGGGTCCGTGAAAACCACGGATGCCATCCGTGTTGCACGAATCATTAGGGAGAGATGCTTTGAAAATTATTTTTCAGCTATTCAGTGTCAGTGAAACACGGATGGCACACAGACCAAACACAGATCCTTCACGGACAGCTTCAAGGATGCATCACTGACCACATTCTCACGGATTTAAGCATGGACACAGACGTGTGAATGAGGCTTAAGGCTAGAGACATCTCTGGATGCGATATACTAACTGTGGAAACTGCATTTGATGTACCATGGACAAGAATAGGACATTTAAAAATAGGTTCTATTTTTTTTTTTTTTTGCGTAGCCGTGGCTGCCTGCTCTCATTGAAGTGAACGGGGCTGCATCTATTCCACAAAGTTGTGGAATTGATGCGTATCCGTTCACATGGTCGAATTTTAAAGTGTAATTGCCGTTCTATTTTTATTTGTGTGATGTATAGGGGCAGTGATACTGACCATTTTTGTAATATACTTTAATTACTGAAATCATACTTTCTATTAGAAAAATAGCTCTAAAGTGGCCCATTTTTAACTTTAGCAATACGGTTTGTCTTCTGTTTACATAACAGTCAGTGTTAGCAAGTCTCCACTGTTATGTAAACAGAAGACAGAGGAGCGTTACTAAGACTCAAAATGGGCCACTTTAGAGTTATTTTTCTAATAGAAATTATGATTTCAGTAATTAAAGTATATTACAAAAATGGTTAGTATCACTGCCCCTATACATCACACAAATAAAAATAGAATGGCAGTTACACTTTAAATCCACAGCATGTCAGTTCTTTGTGCAGATTTTTACCACATATTTCACCACTTTAAATAAAGCCTGTGAAATTCATGGGGAATCTATTGTAATATTTTCAGATTTTGCTGTGAAAAACGAAACAGAATTTTTCCAGGATGTGTGGGAACGTACTCCAATGGTGACAACATAGATTATTCTTCTTTAATAAAAACAAAAGGAGGCAAAATAAACACAGCTTTATTTAAACACAGACAAAAATAACTTAACATGAATATGACAAGCCAAAACTGCTTTGGAGGAAAAACACAAACCCAGTGGCTTAAAAACAGTGCACAACAATCCAAATTAGCAGCAAAGAACTGATCCCGAAAATATCTACCGGTCTTCACCTCTGTAACTGGGCTGTATTGCATAACACCGCCATGCTGAATGGGTCAAGGATTAAAGCAACATTAACCTTTCGTTGAATTCAATCTTGTTCACCACAGCTATCATTTGGTACAAATGTCTTGCTTTTAAAGTTAAGAGGATGTGGAGTACATTATTAAAAGGGATTGTCACAATAAGACAAGAATAACCTCCTATTCATAGGGCATCCACCATGGGACTCAGATTGCTGTGGACCCTGCCAATAACGAGAATAGGGGCCTGTGCTCCCCTTTTGAATGGAGCGGCAGATACGCATGAGTATCTACCACTCTATTCAGCTGTATAAAACTGCTGGAGATAGATACAAGTGCTCAGCTATCTCCGGCAGCCACATAGGCATGAATGGAGCATCTTCACACATTTATGTCTGCCGCTCCAGTTGAGCAGGAAGCATGGACCCCAGTAATCAGACACTTATCACCTATTCTGTGTCGCCCTAATGGGACAACCCCTTTAAAGAAGTGATATCAGATCTTACCCTTTATTAATCATAACAACTGAGAAACAGATTTTTTTTTAATTTAAAACCAGTGACAATCACATTAGTGTTGTTTTTTTATTATTAGGGGTTGTTAATGTTTATATTCTCATGACATATATGCAACCATTATACAGAAAGAAACAGAAGCAACACTTATCACTAGTTATATCTTTGGAAACCACATACCTTTATTGTCTAGACTGTATTAAGAATTGGCAGGGCTCTAAAATCTCCCTGGAACTGTCCTTTAAGTCAAAACCATTATTACAGAACAGCATCTCTGAAACATTCAAAGTGCACTTCACTAAAATAATTCAGTGATCCATATACGAGAGCAGACTTGGTGTGGAGGCTTAGCATTGATCAGACATTAACCGCTGCTAAAAATATGCCACCAATTTACAAGAAAACATTATCCAAACTGAACAAAACAAGTATTGCAAAATAGAGTAACGCTCCAAAATCTTCAACCCCTGTTCCTCAGAAAGAACGTAACCCATTACATCAACCTAGGGTTGCCGTACTTCAGCAAGGTCTTCTGTGATAGAACCAAAGGGGTTTTCTGGGCTGCTCTCCATTGTGATATAGACAAGGGCAATAAAGGCTACTATAATGAAGATAACAATCTGAAGACGTACAGATACCAGGCGTTGTGGTTTCCCCTCTGTTACTGTCTCTTTAGACTGCTCCTGCATCCTGGCTCTAGTTGCAATATCATCATATCGAAACTGAATGGGACGGCCAGCAGCCCCTTTTATAGGCTTCCTTCGTGTAGCACTGCAGATAAATGGGATTGCAGAAAAATTTTAAGTCATAAATAAAGCACAACCATTTACAACACAAATAAAATTCTTAAAGGGGTTGTCCTGTAGTTATATTATAGATTATATGATAGATACCGGGATGCTGTTAGAACAATAAATACAATTTGCTGTACCTTCTCTAGACCCCTTATATCCAAAGCTACTCTTCCAGTCCTCATCCTAGGGTTGCAACTATGACATACCGTTCTAGCTGCGGCAGCAGCGACTTCCTGTATACTACTGTAGCTACTCTCTGGCCTCTGCAGGAGACCACCAAGGCCAGTGATTGGCTGCAGTAGAATACAGGATGTCACTGCTGCAGCCAAAACAAGATGCGCTTGCAGCCTGGTGGAGAGGACAGAGTAGCACCATTGAACAGAATGGGGCTTCAGAAGATAAATTAAGCTTTTTGATTGTCTTAACAGCATCCCAGCAGGTTACATCTATAATCTAACAACTTGCACAACCCTTTTAATATTGCTACTAGCAACAAAGGAAACAAAGCGTGAACGAAGAAACATACTGATCACTATGTCAATGTTCTGATCAAATACCATTTACACTATGTCAACATGTGCAGCTTGCTTCATTTCCCATTTTTTTTTATTAGGATTTGGGGGACACTATATGAGGAGTCTTATAAGCCAGGTAACACTACTCTCGTATTCTGGAAATTGGGTATATACAGTATTTTTGTGTATGTATGTGTTTAAAAGGACTGACTTAAAGGATAGCTACCTTACATCTGGTAGCATTAGGGGCAGGGCTTACTAAAAGCTTATTTGTATACCCTCTTCCCAGAATTCCAGAGATGCCTTGCCTGGCCCATAGGACTCCTCATGCAGATTAGGCACTCTCTATGAGGAGATATACTATACCGCAAATCCTGAATCTTGCTTGTGATATACAGTATTCTGACCAAAATATGTTGCATCAGGTTCTGCCAAAATGTGTGTCGTTTTGATGTGAAGATAGTGCTGCATGCATGAATCTGTAATTGTCTGTTCTAAAGGAGCCTGCAAAGCAGTCATAGCCTTAAATACATTATGGAAGGTTCAACATTGCATGGTTCTGCTTGCAGTACAATATCCCAACAATAGTCGTCATAAGTAATATTCTACTTGCTTACTAGTTTGTTGACCCAAAGCCTGCGTACATGGCTAGATTATAGAGTTTTCATGAGTTGCTATATTTGAACTTTTTGTCCCTGTCAATTCTTTGTCTTCCTTGTGTTCTTTCTGCTCCAACTAGGTCTTCCTTATTATTGCCTCCACTGATGGGACAGGTCAACCAATTTTTGTCCACTACAGTTAGTCCATGCATTTTTATATTTTACATGACTGCATAGTAAGAGTCTTTTGTGACCCTACGGCTTCAATTAGGACAAAGATAGTAGACTTGTTTACCAGGATCAGAGAGGCTTAAAGGGGTTTTCTGAGATTTATATACCGATGACTTATCCCTCTGGATAGGTCATCAGTATCTGATCAGTGGGGGGCTGACACCCATTACCTCTGCCGATCAGCTATTTGAGAAGACAGTGGCACACCTGTGAGCACCATGGCCTTCTCAGCTTTTTCTATGCCGAGTGACAACACGTTCATGTGTCACATGGCCTAGGAGCAGCTCAGCCCCATCCACTTCAATACCAAGCACAAGGGCGCCACTGGCTTTTCAAAACAGCTGGTGGGGTTCTCGGGTGTCGGACTGCCACCGTTCCAATACTGATGACTTAACCAAAGGATAGGTCATCAGTATAAAAATCCTGGAAAACCCTTTTAAAGAGGACCTGTCAACACAAAATACAATGCAATCTGAAAGCACCATGTTATAGAGCAGGAGAAGCTGAGCAGATTGATATATAGTTTTGTAGGAAAAGGTTCACTAAAACATATAATTTATACATTTATAGGTTTGGTTTTTTGCAGCCCTGTGAATACCCAAGGGTACAGGAGGGAGGCATTATCAGTGACTCATGGCATTGTGTGTATAAGTGTGTATACAGAGATAGCTGTCAGTCACTGATAACCCCTCCCTCCTGTACCGAGATTTACATGTATAAATTACACGTTTTACTAAATCTTTTCCCACAAAACATGATGCATTCAGACTGCATTGCATTTCATGGCGACAAGTCATCGTTAAAGAGGCTTTGTCACCAGATTTTACAATACAAACCATATACATTATTTAATCTTTTAGACCCGATGAGGCTGGTGTACTTACTTTGAAAAGCCATATTAGAATAGCTGTATAATCCTTCTGAAAGCTTTCCCGCCTAACAGTAAAATTAACTCTTTAGAAATCCATTTGGAGACCAGTGTATTGAAAAGCTAGGTGGCCAGATAATTTGTTTAGCTCTAATGATTGGCTGCTGCTTGTACCGGGCATTGAGATCATTCAGCAGCAGGGGAGGAGGTATACTGAAAGGAGCTTCTCCGTTAGGCTAGGTGGGTGGAGATTGCTTTTAGCTTGTGAGTACACCAGACCCACGAGTCCTCTCTCTAGCTAGACTTACAAAATGCTGATTCTAATGTGCCAGACAAAATGTTACTAGATAGAACTGAAAAAAACAAGTTAAATGCCCAAGGAAAATAAGGATACCAGTAAAATGTATCTTATTGGAAAATAAATAAGAAGGCTGAATCTAGCCCACTTAAAGGGGTTGTCTGGTTTCAAGAGGAAATCTGAAAACTCAGTGGATCAACCTGTAATAAATGATTGCTTACCTGACATCCCATGCTGCTGCTCTGGTTCTCCCAACACGGCTCTGTCTTCCTGGCTGCAGCGGTGACATCATGTTGACAAGTGACTGCTGCAGCCAATAAATGGCTTCTTTAGTGCACTGCTGAGGCCAGATGCAGCCAACGTGACATCACTGTTGCAGGAGCAGTGGTGCAGGATGTCAGGCAAGTTATCACCTATTCTTTATTACAGGTCAGTCTCCTGTGTTGTTCAGTTTCGTCATGATACTGGACAACCTCTTTAAAGAGACAAAAATGTCTTGAAAACCACGGAAGCCAATTTATCTTGGCTGAGCCACTCTGAGTAGTAAGAAACAATCAATATGGAGACAAAGCAAAGAACACAAGCAACATTGCTCTAAATGATCATTATTTGTAACGGTGTTCTTTTTCTGTCCTCTACTACACAGTTGAGGGCAAAGACAACTTATCATCATCTTCATTATATACTAGCAATTTATCTCCATCAGGTAAAGAGCTGTAAAATGCCAAACTGTTATCTGAACTACCTCATTCCTAGGGTAGACTGGGACAGCAGATCAGAGAAGTCATCAGGAGAGGCGTCATCATGCTGTTGATACAAAAAGCAATAAATGATTAATGTCTGAATAGTATGACGATCCAATTTTACAAGCTACATACCCACAAAGACAAAGCAGTGAATAAAAGCTGCCAATGGCTTTTTGCATAATAGTGAGGACATAAGATGGTGTTTTGAAGAAATATAAAAAAAAGCATTATTTGTCAACGTGGCACAAATCACCCATGTGAAAAGATATACCGTAAATCGTGCTATCACTGAGAATCAGTTCGGGAGCTCACACTCTATTATTTCAGCTATATTTTTCCAAAGGTAACATACGGACAATAATTAGAAATCCCAGAGAAAAACTGATTAGAGCTTGATTTTGTTTTTTGAACAGTCAACAACATTTTGCAATATGTCCATTCTCAGTGAGGAGAGAAGTGCAGTATTAAAGTGCCCAAAGCCATTGCAATAAGAGAGATGGTTGCCTGGAGTCTGCTCTGCTTGGAAAACACGCAGGCCTTGGGTGTGTTAGCCGGAGGTCTGTAGGTCATTGTGTTCTTGTCTGCTGTAACTTTGTCCTGACAAATATAAACCTCTTATTATTTTTTTATTTTTATAAATAAAATAAAAAAAAAAAAAAACTGAAACAGCATCTGATGCTTTGCAAAGTTAATGTGCTTTTGAACCCGTAGTGCCTTTTATTGTAGAATATACAGTTCTGCTTTTGAGATCAGATGGAAATACTCTGTTAGAGGATTTAGGACATGCAAGATGCTGGGAAAAATTGTGAAAATTGAAAAAAATATACAGTACAGACCAAAAATTTGGACACACCTTCTCATTCAAAGAGTTTTCTGTATTTTCATGACTATGAAAATTGTACATTCACACTGAAGGCATCAAAACTATGAATTAACACATGTGAAATTATATACTTAACAAAAAAGTGTGAAACAACTGAAAATATGTCTTATATTCTAGGTTCTTCAAAGTAGCCACCTTTGCTTTGATTACTGCTTTGCACACTCTTGGCATTCTCTTGATGAGCTTCATGAGGTAGTCACCTGAAATGGTTTTCACGTCACAGGTGTGCCCTGTCAGGTTTAGGCTCCATTCACACGTCCTGTTTTTCTTTCCTGATTCGATCCTGATTTTTTCAGGACCCATTCAAATGAATGGATCCAGATCAGGATCAGGATCGAATCACGAAAGAAAAACAGGACGTGTGAATGGAGCCTTAATAAGTGGGATTTCTTGCCTTATAAATGGGGTTGGGACCATGAGTTGTGTTGGGCAGAAGTCATGTGGATACACAGCTGATAGTCCTACTGAATAGACTGTTAGAATTTGTATTATGGCAAGAAAAAAGCAGCTAAGTAAAGAAAAATGAGTGGCCATCATTACTTTAAGAAATGAAGGTCAGTCTGTCCGAAAAATTGGGAAAACTTTGAAAGTGTCCCCAAGTGCAGTTGCAAAAACCACCAAGCGCTACAAAGAAACTGGCTCACATGAGGACCGCCCCAGGAAAGGAAGACCAAGAGTCACCTCTGCTGCGGAGGATAAGTTCGTCCGAGTCACCAGCCTCAGAAATCGCAGGTTAACAGCAGCTCAGATTAGAGACCAGGTCAATGCCACGCAGAGTTCTAGCAGCAGACACATCTCTACAACAACTGTTAAGAGGAGACTGTGTGCAGCAGGCCTTCATGGTAAAATAGCTGCTAGGAAACCACTGCTAAGGACAGGCAACAAGCAGAAGAGACTTGTTTGGGCAAAAGAACACAAGGAATGGACATTAGACCAGTGGAAATCTGTGCTTTGGTCTGATGAGTCCAAATTTGAGATCTTTGGTTCCAACCACAGTGTCTTTGTGCGACGCAGAAAAGGTGAACGGATGGACTCTACATGCCTGGTTCCCACCATGAAGCATGGAGGAGGAGGTGTGATGGTGTGGGGGTGCTTTGCTGGTGACACTGTTGGGGATTTGTTCAAAATTGAAGGCATACTGAACCAGCATGGCTACCACAGCATCTTGCAGCGGCATGCTATTCCATCCGGTTTGCGTTTAGTTGGACCATCATTTATCAACAGGACAATGACCCCAAACACACCTCCAGGCTGTGTAAGGGCTATTTGACCAAGAAGGAGAGTGATGGGGTGCTACGCCAGATGACCTGGCCTCCACAGTCACCAGACCTGAACCCAATCAAGATGGTTTGGGGTGAGCTGGACCGCAGAGTGAAGGCAAAAGGGCCAACAAGTGCTAAGCATCTCTGGGAACTCCTTCAAGACTGTTGGAATACCATTTCAGGTGACTACCTCTTGAAGCAAGCTCATCAAGAGAATGCCAAGAGTGTGCAAAGCAGTAATCAAAGCAAAAGGTGGCTACTTTGAAGAACCTAGAATATAAGACATATTTTCAGTTGTTTCACACTTTTTTGTTAAGTATATAATTCCGCATGTGTTAATTCATAGTTTTGATGCCTTCAGTGTGAATCTACAATTTTCATAGTCATGAAAATACAGAAAACTCTTTGAATGATAAGGTGTGTCCAAACTTTTGGTCTGTACTGTATATTATACATATTAAAGATTATTGCAGGAAATGACTTTCACACCAGAAATGAAATGCACTTTAAAAGGGGTTGGGCCATCTCGCTAGGATGCTGGATGTAGGGGAACAGCCAATGGCAGGCAGTGCCGGGGACAAGCCTCCCTAGCATCGCGGGTGACCCTAGGGAGGCTTGTCCCAGTCACTGCCTGCCATTGGCTGCTCCTCCAACCCCTCGCCACATTTTCATATTGGACACTATAACTACTGGCAGAGATCATTCAAGATACGAGTTGGTAGAAAGAGAGAAAATAGCACCAGATTACCCAGTAGAGTGCCGCCACTACATGGAGGTATGCATGTTATAAAGTCTGGCAGGCTGTAGACACATCAGTACCTGGTAACTGGATGTCAAATTCTTGCTTTCCTGTCCATTTCTGTAACTTGCTGTCTGGCCCAAAGACGACCTTCTCTCCATCTGCTCAGATACAGTTTTATTTCTGTCACTTGTTTGCAGAATTAAACAGGCTAACCAGTGAAAGCTAAACTAAGTGAACTGCTTGACCATACTTTATCTACCTGCAACATTATACCCAGATCTAGCAGCTGATCCTATATTGGTTCTACTGGTCATGTGCTTATGTTGCCATAGGATTGTATGGCCTATGCTTAATAGGGTTCCCAGGGACTTAAAGGAGTTGTCCGCTTTTTACTATTGATAACCTATCCTCAGGATAGGTAATCAATCAGATCAGCGGGGGTCCGACTCCTGGCATCAGCTGTTTTCAAGAAAAGGCCTCACTCTGCACGGTTTAACTTTTCGCCGCAGCAAATGCAGTGGTGAGCAGTGTAATTACAAGTATGGGATCCCCATTCACTTCTATGGGACAGCACTGTAGTATTCATAGAAATGAATAGGGACGCCATACTTGTAATTACACTGCTCACCACTGCAGTTGCTGTGGCAAGCAGGTAAACAGAGTAGAGAAGGCAGCGCTCGTATGACAAGAATAGGACATGCTCTATATTTTTTGCAGGGCCACGGAGCTGAAGTATGGTTGTGGACAGCACACGGTGTGGTGTTCGCATCTTTTGCGGCTCCTGTGCAATGAATGCATCTGCATCCGATCCGCAAAATTGTAGAACGGATGCGGACATAAATATATGGTCATGTGAATGGGCCCTTATACTGAATCTTTTCCCACCAAGCTATATAAGCAATCTGCTCTGCTTCTGTCTGCAGCTCAAACACCATGTTCAACGTGACAGGTTCCCTTTAAGACCACTACACCGAATACACAAACATTCCAGTAATTATGCAATATTACATTTTATTTGCAGGGTGCGTTGGTAACCATTAGTCAGAACAGCCTATGCTACATGTTCTCTACGTTCCTTGCTTTAATGTTGCAGTTTGTACTTGCCATAATAGTAAAAAAAATAAAAATAAAAGATAAGGCAGTCATTTTTAAAATTGGAAAACATCCTCAAACAACACCTGCATAATGTGATGTTCTGAAAAAAACTAAACAAGAAAAACACCACCCCCTAAAACACTCCACTAACATAAAAAGGCTTCATTGTTCCATACTGACCAACAGCAAACATCAACCAAAAATCAGACCTGAACGTTGTGAGTGAATCCGGATCAATTGTGAATTTATTGGAAATAATCTGTCACAGATACAGGCACCTGCTACAATAATTATACAGGAGGGCAGGTAAAGAAAAGCGGTCAAATTTGGCATTGTAGACAAATTTGACGCTTCTGTTCTTAGCTATATTGTGACAGATTTATAATGAAGATGTAATCTGTAATCCCTGTAGTCTTATGGCAATGGTAACAAAACAAGCAACAAAATAATAAAAATCCTATAGTCCATGCTTTATTACATACAGTCAATAATGGACACCTCTTCCATTACTACTGTTGTCTAAATCAGGGACGCACAACCTATGGCCCTCCAGCTGTTGCAAAACTACAACTCCCAGCATGCCTGGGCAGCCTACAGCTATTAGGGCATGATGGGAGTTGTAGTTTTGCAACAGCTGGAGGGCTGCAGGTTGAGTATCCCTGGTCTAGATCAATAACAGTTTTGATGCCCAATCACTTTATATGTTCTCTTGTATATTATCTAGACAGCCATGCTATCATCTCCTTTAACAGCTTGAGCAAATGATATTAGATACACCACTATCACATGGACCCCCAGAATTGTTTCTCTCTGAGCAGATTATCATTCACTTCTGTCCGAGGTAGAAAAGAATTGATTGGCTATACCATTTCTATCTGGCTTTATTTCAGAAAGTAAAGCATTGTGGGGGCAGTGAATGATTTCAGAGAGGCTTGTGATCTATTGTCCGATGTGGACCAGACGTGTCTGCCAACTGCAGACTAAAAGCTATGACTAGATTGTCTGCCATCCAGCTCTACAGAACTATACTTTCCTGTTTTAACATTTTTGTAACGCTGAAATCATCTCCTAGTGTTGCAAGGTTCTGATTAAATTCGGCTGCAAGGCATGCAGGGATCTGAAAGAGCAAAAGACAAAAGTTTTCATTCCGTCTGACTTACCACTGAAATCAAAAGCAGTATCCAGCAGTCATGCCACCTAACACCTTACAGTAAAGCAAGATAGCAGAAATGTCTTTTGGGGTGGAAATGCCAGGAGAAAGGAAAAAAACCCCAAGGGAATAAAAAACACTAGGAAGTGTTTGTAGCTCATTTTGTAATTTTTTTTAAACTGGCCAAGATGTAACATCTGACCACATTTCTTTTCTTTTTCTTTTTTTTTTTTTTGGGGGGGGGGAACCAAAAAAATAATGCAAAGACAAAAGACATTGGCCCAGATTTACTAATGTGTCTGCATGAAAAATCTGTCAAAGACGTGGCACAAATTGGCGCATCTAGGGTTCCTACACTTTTTTTTCCTTGACATGTTCTACAAAGGGGTGGGGCTTCATTTAAAGTGAATCTGTCACCCCGATTTTAGACCATTATCTACAGTAATACATGATTAGTACTGCAGCTAAGAAGTGCAGATCACTATTTTTTATTTCCCTACTGCCCCCCATTTCTTTGCTGTCAGTGCTCAGAGCTACTCTGAAATACATTGTCAGGACTGCCGTGCATGCGCACAAGTCCTCTCCATTATATAAGGACAGCACAGCAGTCCTGACAATGTATTTCAGTGCAGTTTTGAGCACTGGCAGCGGGGGAACCGGGGCCATAGGAAAATAAAACAGTGATCAGGACTCATTATCTGCAGTACTACTGATGTATTATTTTAGATAATAGTCCAAAATCGAGGTGACCGATTCCCTTTAAAAGGAGGTGGGCCTAAGATGCGTTAATTTGCACCAAAATTATGCCACGATTCTATACCACAACACTACACTAACAATACAAGTCCATATTCTGCAGAAAGACATGGAGCTAATTCACATTAGTACTCAAAACACCATCTCAGTCAGTGGAGCTATTTCTCATCACACAAATGTTAGCCCTGGAGTAAAAATTTGTCTCAAAGTAACCTAACCACTAGTTGGTATAGAGTTAGAGGAAAGTGTCTATCCGTGCACCACATTTATCATCCAGCCTGAGCCCCTGTGATACATCTAGATGGCATGTTTAAGCTTACACCATCTTTACAAATAGTAAATCTGGGCCGCTGTGCAACAACCATGAAAAGAACGTAGTGTAAAACCAACCTAATGAAAATGAGACGCCGGGGGAGATTTATCAAAACGAGGGCAAAGAAAAAGTGGAAGAGCTATCCATAGCCACCAATCAGAATGCCACTAATTTTTTTCAAGGGCCCTTTTGAAAATGAAAGAAATCTCACTGGTCGCTATGGGCGAGTATCCATTTCGCCATTACACTAGTTTCAATTCATCTCCCCCATCTTATGCATTTTTAAGAATGAATCATTTGTTTCCAGGCCAGTATGCGAGAAAGTGAAACAAACTGCACCCAGTGACATAAAGTGCTCAGTTAGGGTGTGGAATTACATGTGTGTATGGGCCTGAAGAAGGACGTGTCACTGTGCGACTCGGTAAAGATGATCGCCGAGAAGCTGCAACATTATTGTCTGTAAAAACCTAAAAGGGGATTTATACAAAGGATTACTGATTACTGAAACATATGCAAACCATGACGTATATTGCAAAATAAAGCTTAACTGATCTTACATCGCACCATCAATGATCAGCTTTAAAGGGGTATTCCCATCTCACAAATGTAGTTTGTATAGTTAGACATAGCCATACCAATATTATTATTAATAGAATGTATTTATATATAATGTACCGTTTAGAAGATTTTCCTATTTGTATATGCATTATCCCACACACATCAGTCAGGCCGGTGCCCCTGGTTACGGCCACCACGGCCATGTAGTAGTGGTTTCCAGCTTGCTCTTTTTCAAACCTTCTCTGAGGTAACTGCTGTATTGTGAGCGCACATTGCATGAGCATGCGGAGACACATCTTAGGGTACTTTCACATCTGGTCAGGATCCGTCCAAAACGCAGACTTTATAAACGGATCCTGCTCCATAGAGATGAATTGATCTCGGAACAGGAAACGTTTCTCTGCGTTTTGGAAGCGCAGACAAAAATGCTACAAACCTGAGATGTGTCTCCGCATGCTCATGTAATGTGCGTTCACAATACAGCAGTTACCTCAGAGCAGGTTTGAACAGGAGCAAGCCGACCACCACTACTACATGGCCGCGGTGGTCGTAACCAGGGGCAACGGCCTGACTGATGTGTGTGGGACAATGGATATACAAATAGGCAAATCTAAACGGTACATTTTATATAAATACATTCTATTAGTAATAATATTGGTATGGCTATATCTGACTATACAAACCACATTTGTGAGATGGGAAGACCCCTTTAAGCAAGCACTCATAAGAAGTAGAAACAGTGATGTATCCTGTTTTAGTGAGAATTATTTCATAGTGGTCATGCAAGGCAGCATCTGGGAAAACACATTCCTCAACACTTCCCAGAAGGTGCCTATGACAGAGTTAAAGGGGTTGTCCAACGAAAAATATTTTATAATTTTTAAACCAGCACCTGGATCTGAATACTTTTGTAATTGCATGCAATTAAAAATGTTGTATGCTGTTTGTTCTTTTTCTTATTTCTTTGACCTGCTCCCTGAGAAGGCCACACATGCTCAGTTTCATGCTTCAACTGCATCCTAAGCTGTGATAGGGAGAATATGGACACGCCCCCTGAGCTGCAGCAGAAAAGACACTCCCCTTGAGCTGTCAGCTTGATATAAATCTAGCAGAGCAATGAATGGGGAGATCTCTGGACCCATGTGAGGTACAGGGCTGGTTCTGGCTTTGTTAGAAAAAGGGTGTCATGTACTATATGATGTCTGATTTTCATTTATTACATAATTCATGGGATAACCCCTTTAAGTATCCACAAATAGGCTGTGGGAAAGCCTAAAAAGAAGTTACCCAGGAAAAAAAATGGCTGCAAATCAGTACAAACATTTGTATTGTATTTATTTCTATTGTACTAATAAGGCTGTGTTTTTGTCACATACATACACATGACGTATACATTAATCGGATGCCATGCAGTGGCATCTGTCACCATAAAGTTCCATTGTAAAAGTTCCATTAACATATACTGGATTCTGCAAGATGGAAAACCATAGCATGCAACACTTTTGCATCCTTTCCCCCCAATCTATCTATCAATCTATACAGATGACTTACATTTTTTTGGCTGCAGCTGTCAAATCCAGATGATTTTTCCACATTCAACTCACATCTCATGTCCATTAGATTCTTCACCTGAAAATCTTCACAAATGATAAGATCAATACAGATCATAAATCACCATAAGAAATTAAAGTGCATTTTCTTCTTAAAAAAAAACTACTCTGTTCTCCTTTAAAGGAATCAGTCACCTAGTTTGACAATGCTGTGTAATGCTGCTTAACATGACAATCAAAAAAATACCTTTGATAGTATTATCATTAAGTTTAGAACTCTAGAATACCAATCAAACTGCAGTTTCTGATGAGGTATCCAAGTGCCCAGCAGAGTGTGAAGAGAGGATCAAAGAGCCCAAGCCCACCTCTACCAATAGTCCAAGCCCACCTCTTCACTTGATCCCAGTACCTCTCCTTGCATCATCCAGTCTGCCTTTCCTCTGCGATGTCACGATCATCATAGAACTCATGTCCCTCAGCAAAATCTCGTGCAAACACAGAACAGGAAATGGTCTGCATTTGTGCACCATATTCCCTGCGGTTAGCATCAACCTCACTGTACTTACCGCGCATGCACTAAGCCCTCTGACGTCAATGACCAAGCAGGAGGAGTTCTATGCAGATTGTGATGCCGCAGACTGGATGGCGCAAGGGGAGGTAATTTTTTGTCACCAGATTTTGCACTATTAAAAAGGCTGACAATACACATGCGCCAATGTCACCTGAATTTAACAGTGTTATATATTTTTCCAGTGCGCCCCCAACTTTTATTATATGCAAATTAGCCTCTAGGCGCGGAGGGATGGGAGAACGGGGTGTTGCACCTGCTCCTAGAGGCTCCATGCGCCCACCTCATGTAACGCCCACATCCACTTAAATGACACAGCCAGGCCAGCGTTGGTCTCCTCCTGCCGGCCCTGTCTGCGTTGTAAATCTTGTGCCTGCGCCGTCCCATTCAGTATTCGGCGCAGGCACAATGAGTGAAGGGTGCTCGCCGGCTCCCTCACTGCGCCTGTGCCGAATACGTCACATTCACGAATTACTGGTGTGGCATGTAATTAAAAATTTATTATAGCTTCGGAGTTATTCAATGACATTTATCAATATAGCGCCACCTGCTGTCAGATTTTTTTCTTTATTTCTCTGTCCACATAAAGTGAGGAAAATTGGCTTCTACCTCACAGGGGTTTTTTTTTGTCTTCCTCTGGATCCACTTGCAGGATACCAGGCCGAACTGGATGGACAGATGTCTTTTTTCAGCCTTATAAACTATGTTACTATGTTAACTCAGTGAGGTGAACTCACATGCTCAGTTCCATCTGCCTGCCAACAGCTGCAGCAAAACGGACACTCCCACTGAGCGGCTAGCTTGAAATACATCTAGCAGAGCAATTTGAGCAACGAATGGGGAGATCTCTGGATCCATGTGAGGTACAGGGCTGGTTCTAACTTTATAAGAATTTGTCATGTACTATACGATATCCGATTTTCATTTTTTACATTAAAAGGGGTTATCCAAACCCTATAATGCCCAGGCCCTTCACACAGATTGTACTTACCTTGCTCCCCCGGCACCTGCGTCGATCCTGATGCCCACACAGCTGCCGCTGCATCTCCCTGTTACGCGGATGAAAACGTCCAGCACTGGGGGTAGTCAGCCAATAGCATTTTCATTCGGGAGACGGGGAGATGCAGCTGCGACCATATGGGGGCATCAGAAGCGACACGGGTGCCAGGGAGTGAGGAAAGTTTTATCTGTGTGAGGGACCCATGCATTTGGGGGGGGAACATTATAGGGATTGGGTAACCCCTTTAATCATGTGATAAGAAGGATGTTCCACATTATTAAGCCGCCCACAGCTTTCAAGCAATATGGGAAATAAAAATGAACAAGGTATGAAAACATTAGATATTTCACAAAAAATTAAGCGCGATCATCGTACTGTGAAAAGATTTGTGGCTGATTCAGAGCACAGACGTGTTCGTGCTGATAAAGGCATAACAAGGAAGGTTTCTGCCAGACAAATCCATCGGATTAAGAGAGCAGCTGCTAAAAAGCCATTACAGAGCAGTAAAAAGGTATTTGAAACTGCTGGTGCCTCTGGAGTCCCGCAAACCTCAAGGTGTAGGATCCTCCAGAGGCTTGTAGTTGTGTATAAACCTACTATTTGGCCACCCCTAACCAGTGCTTACAAGCAGAAACGGTTGCAGTGGGCCCAGACATAAATGAAGACTAATTTTCAAACAGTCTTGTTTACTGATGCCATGCAACCCTAGATGGTCCAGATGACTGGAGCGGTGGATGGCCACCATGTCCAAACAAGGCTGCAAAGCAAAGGAGGTGGTGTAATCATGTTTTGGGTCGGAATCATAAGGAGAGAGCTGGTAGGCCCCTTTAGGTTCCCGGAAGATGTGCCTTCTGTAGCAAAATCATCTTCATGTATGACAATGCACCATCTTATGCTGCAAAGAATACCTCTGAGTCACTGGCTGCTATGGACATAAAAGAAGAGAACCGCATGGTGTGGCCACCATCTTCCCCTGACCTCAACCCTATAGAGAACCTTTGGAGTATCCTCAAGCAAAAGATCTATGAGGGTGGGAGGCAGTTCACATGAAAACAGCAGCTCTGGGAGGCTATTCTGACACCCTGCGAAGAAATTCAAGCAGAAACTCTCCAAAAACTCACAAGTTCAATGGATGCAAGAATTGTGAAGGTGATATCAAACATGTAACTTGGCCTGTTAAGATACTTTTGATGGAAATAGCTTTTAATTTCAGTAAAAGCTACAAATTCAACAAATGACCATTGTCAATTCTTTACAACCTATAAAATGTTTGGAGAATCTGCTGTGTATAATAATTTGGAACAGTGCATTTTCAGTTTTTAATTTGTGAAAAAAACTTATCATTGGGAGGTTTGTTCAATAAAATTTGATGTATACGCTAATGGTTGATGAAAATTATACTGACTGTCCCTTGCATCAACCATTTAGGAAAATCAGAGAAAAATATATCATTTGCATAATAATTTTGAACTTGATGTATTAGCAAATCATTTGTGCCCATCTATGAAGGCAAGATGACCTTATTTTGGATGGGAACTTACTCGATACCTCTCTTTGTCAACTGACCTCTTAATTCAGGGTAAGCAGACTCCACATGTATACTGTTTCTGCTCCATTTGTTACCTCTCTGGTGCCAGCAGGCCTCATGTGAATTCAAGGAGAGCAGACTACAGCTATATATACTGCACTAATTAAAAACAGTCTGTGGAAAGGATGGGTTAGTTAGGAGTGCACAACCAAAGTGGAGACAGCAGCTACAACTCCATATGCATACTGCAAAGACAAAAAGTTAGTCAACACCATTTTGCAGTAGGTGTTGATAAACCTTTTTATGGCTGCCTTTTTACGGCAACCTGGTCCAAGCACTGCACTGCTGCTCAGCTCTCTTATGACAGTCAGGCTCCTGCTTTAATGGCCTGAATCGGCAGAAGCACCAATCTCAGCAGTTTAACCCCTTAGATGCCACTGTCAATGGTGTCCAAGACATCTAAGTGGTTTCAGAGGGAGGGGGCTCCCTCTATCATTCGACACCAACATTCTTCACAGGGCAGCCAGTGGTTCAAATGAAGGCCTCCAGTTCTGCCCAAAGCACAGCATTTTAGTTTCTACTGACAGCATAGTACACCATATTACATAAGTACTACAATGTAGTATGTGAACAATCAAAGGATTGCATGTTAAAGTCCCCTTGTGGGACTAATAAAATCAAGAATTAAAGTTTACTGAAAAAAAAAATCTCCATGGAAAAAAAAAAAAAAATTAAAAATCCCCTTCACATATTTGGTATTGCTGCATCTGGAATGACCCGAACTATACAATTATCATGTAATTTATAATGCACAGTGAATACCGTATAAAAATTAAAAAATGACAAAAACTACAAGTAGTCCTGCAAAAATCAAGCCCTCACACAGCTCTGTAGAAGAAAAATAAAAAAGTCGGTGATCCCAATTTTTAATTTTTTTTAAGTAAACAGTAAAGTTTACTGTACAACAGTAATACGTTAATAAAAATTTGTATTTTAAATTTAAAAAGTCTGTATTTGGCATCACTGCAATTGTACTGACCCATTGAGTAAAAAAAAAACCTTGGTCAATGAGTCCCAAAATGCATACAGGAGGACAAGGGACAAGGGTTAATATCTTATGTATGTAAGCAATTTGTATTCTAGATTTAAAGGGAGTCTGTCAGTACTTTTGATTACGCTAAACCGCTGACCGCAGTAGGTATGCACCGAGGAAAGCATTACAGGCATACTCTTTGTAGAGCTTTTGTCATCAGTAGCCATATGAAAATGAACTTTTACTCTGCTAAAACCTGCTTTTGCAAATACCCAGGAAAGAGCTTCACTGTGAAATGCTCTCTGCGCTGAGCTGCTTCACAGCCATCCCCTCTGCTCTGAGTGACAGCTGTAGAGGTCTCCTGGTTGGATGCTACATTGGGGGCGCAGTCCCCCCCCCCCCCAGTATTAAAGTCATTGGTGGCTCAGTGGCCACAGAGTCCCCTCCATATAGGTGGCAGTGGTAGCTTCTGATCGGAGCCCCAGCGGTGTAATCGCGGGCTCCGATCGGTTACCATGGCAGCCAGGACGCTACTGAAGTCCTGGCTGCCATGGTAAGCTCCCTGCTGTCGTGTGCACTAAGCACAGGGCAGCAGGGAGAGTGTGAAGTCCTAGTCACCCTCATAGAGCTCTATTAGGGTGAATAGGACAAGGGTTCTAGCCCCTAAGGGGGCCAATAGTAAATAACAGGTTAAAAAAAAAAAGTTTAAAAAAACAAACACCAAAATTAAAGGGTTTCTGTCACCAGAAATCACCCTATTAAACCAAGTGTCATTTGCAATGAGCAAATGACACTTGATGACAGTAATGTTAGTCTCATATTTCTGGGTCCAGCAGTTTAGCCCAAAAAAACGCGCGTTGAGAGCCGGGCGGCCGCCGGCTCTCAACGCGCGTGCGCGGATGTACTACCGCAGTGCGCAGGCGCGGGATTTCGGGATCGTACAGGGCCGGGAGCCGAAAGAGCTGGCTGCCCGGCCCTGTCAATCAGCGCTACGGAGGCGTGGTAAGAGGCGTTATTACGGCCTCTCCTAGGTGCAGGTTCACGCCTACTGCACCTAGGGGAGGTCATTTGCATATTATAAAAACCTATTTTTTGGCTAAACTGGTGGACAGAGAAATATGACACTAACATTACTGTCATCAAGTGTCATTTGCTCATTGCAAATGACACTTGGTTTAATAGGGTGATTTCTGGTGACAGAAACCCTTTAAGTTTAAATCCCCCCTTTCCCAATTTTACATATAAAATATATTAACAATAAACATATTACATACTGCCACGTCCGAAAAGTCCAAACTATCAAAATAATAATAAAAAAAAAAATCTCCTATGCGGTGAACACCGTAACATTAAAAAAATTAAAAACCGTGCAATTCGCCATTTTTTAGTCACCTTGTTCCCCCAAAAAATAGGACAGGAGTGTTCTATTATGGGCCGGACGTTTCATAAGATGCAGTATGCATGTGGCTTTTTTTTGGTGTTTTATTTTTTTTTTGCGTGGTATCGAGTATCACAATACTTTTTTATGGTATCAAAACCAAACCAAAATTTTGGCATCGTGACAACCCTACTACAGTGGTCACTCAGAGGGAAGGGGCTGTGACGCAGCTCAATGCAGAAAGCACTTCACAGTGAAGCACCACCTCTAGTGCACCTACAGGAGCAGCATATAGTAGAATAAAACTTTATTTTCACACCGTTCCTGATAATAAAAGCTCCACAAATTGTATGTTTGTACTGCTCTCCCCTTCCTCTGCTATCAGAAATGTAGCATGGTAAAACCTGCAGAAAGACTCCCTTTAATACCCTTCTTAATTCACACAGGTTAGACAACTGAACCTTCCAACTGAGGATCAATGCGGGAACTGTACAGTTAGCGCCAATAAATGGATTGTATCCCATCCTAAAGGCTTTCCTGATCTCATAGGATGGCATCCAGTAGATACAGATACAGTTCAGATAAAGATACAGATAAAGATACAGTTCATGCACAGAGCCATCATCCAGCCATGAGCTGAACCCTGTATGCACCCACCTTCATCTTCACTGTCTGAATACTGGTCCTCATGTCCACCTCCATTTTCTTTCACCTGGTTTTCATCAAGTAGTTTCTGTAACTTCTTTTCATAAATGGTCCTGGTGGTAGCTACTCAAAATTAGGGGGGAAAAAAACAAATTAAAAATATTAAAAAAAATTAAAGACATTATATCAAGACTTTGACCTATCCCCTATCCACAAGATAGGGGATAAATATCTGATCAGTGGGGTGATAATAATAGCGCAGGGCTAAGCAACCTCCGGCACTCTAGCTGTTGTGAAACTACAACTCCCAGCATGCACACTTCCTCTACTCTTCTCAGAACTCTCATATAAATGAATGGAGCATGCTGGGAATTGTAGTTTCAGAACAGCTGGAGTGCCAAAGGTTGCTGACCCCTGATACAGCATGTGCACTGTCATTCCCATTCATCTCCATGGGACTGCTGGAGTCAAGCACTGCACTCCAAATATACAAGAAGGGGGTCACAGGACGCCTGTTCTCATGGTCACAGCTGCTGGATCCCCACCAAATGACTCTTTTCCTCCATCCTATGGCTAGAGGATACGTTTATGTATTAGCATAACCCCTTTAAAGGGAACCTGTTATCTCCGAAACACCCCCTGAACTAGAGTAAGTGTTGTATAGTGTAAGTGATGCTGAATCCGAATATGTAATTTTTATCTTCATACTCACTTCCATTCTGACTCTGTGCTCCCACAAACCTGCAGTAAAATGCACTCAGTGGACTCCAGTGCTCACTCACATAATGGAGAGGACTCAAAGAAGAGTCCAGTGAGTGCATTTTACTGCAAGTTTGTGGGAGCACAGCGTCGGAATGGAAGTGAGTATGAAGATAAAACGTACATATTCGGATTCAGCATCACTTACACTATACAACGCTAACTCTAGTTCAGGGGGTGTTTTGGAGATGACAGGTTCCCTTTAAAGGGAACCTGTCACCTCCTGTAGCGAAAAAAAAACTGTTAGCAGTACCTTAATCTGGTGGCCAGGGTGACGCTAAAGAAGGTCTTCATAAGGAGAAGAGATTCCTGTAAATAGAAGAAATTGATCTTTTAATCGTGGTCAGAACGCTGACTTGACTCGGCTTGAAGTCAAGGGGGCAGCGGCTAGTCAAGCTAACCACTCCCCCTGGTCAACTTGAATGACAGTTGCCGTTGGGCCGGGGATCGCGCAATTCTCGCGCATGCGCGGTGCGCAATTTCTCCCTGCGCGATCCCGGCCCCGGCTCTTCACTTCTGCAGCGCTTTTGTCCCTACAGCGCATGCGCCGCAGAAGCAAGCGAGCGCGCGGGGATGGCGGGCGGGCGCGCTCTGGCAAGCGCGCTCGCTTGCTTCTGCGGCGCATGCGCTGTAGGGACAAGAGCGCCGCAGAAGTGAAGAGCCGGGGCCGGGATCGCGCAGGGAGAAATTGCGCACCGCGCATGCGCGAGAATTGCGCGATCCCCGGCCCAACGGCAACTGTCATTCAAGTTGACCAGGGGGAGTGGTTAGCTTGACTAGCCGCTGCCCCCTTGACTTCAAGCCGAGTCAAGTCAGCGTTCTGACCACGATTAAAAGATCAATTTCTTCTATTTACAGGAATCTCTTCTCCTTATGAAGACCTTCTTTAGCGTCACCCTGGCCACCAGATTAAGGTACTGCTAACAGTTTTTTTTCGCTACAGGAGGTGACAGGTTCCCTTTAAGGATCTCTTAGTCCTTTATATCACACAATACCCAAGGCTTTATTTGCTTTTGAGAGCAGATGTTTCAAGCATTGCACACTTGGAAATTGTGTTTCTGCACAATATTCATAAAACATTGACGGCAGAAAAAAAATAAAAAGGCAATGCGTCTAGATGATAAGAACCTACAGCATTATGCAGTCACGGAAATAAATTCATTACCTTTCTTCTCTAGACAATCTCGCCTAACAGGAACAGATTTTAAATGTTAGGTCTTTATTTATGAACCTGCACTGCATTTCAATTATTGGAGAACACCGCATCAAGGCATGCAGCTTCTTTTTATGTATATTTTATTACGTTAGATTCAGATCTCTCTCCCTACACACACAATATATACAATTATAGCCATGTATAGATTTTTTTTCCTGTTCTACAAAATTACCATGAGGTACAGCTTATCTCTAACCGATGCTATTACACCTATGTGACTAGAAAGCCTCAATCAATATAATGGATCCATGCTCGGTTACTGTCTATGATCTACAGGGAAGGATTTTCCCTCATGCTGAGTAGTCATTGCGTACTGCCTGACTTCCTGTGCACTGCTCCGACACTCCCTCACACATGGCAGTTCAGTAAAATATGATATGCATACGTAAGATGGGTCCTGGGTTGACCCCATGTTTCTTCAGCTGCTCCTTTAGCTCACTGTCACTCAAGCTTTTTAAGTCCATCTTGTCACTGCTCTTTTCCTCGTGGTCCCAAACAGGCAGGAGCTGAGAAAGGAAATAGGAACTGTGTTAGCAGGGAATCGGTTGGAGTCTGCAATACATGCTAAGTGGCGCAATAAAGATTAATGCTCCTGTACGCTTTTGATTCAATGACGGGAGGGGCTGAATTGTAACCCTTTTGTTGCTACATTGTCTGTCTAATAAAAGCAGGCAACACCTAGGAAACACCAAATTTTACTTGAAACAACTTGTCTTGCACATGGCCTGGAAAGACATACTGTCCCTATGTTACTGTAATTTTCTTATGGTAGCCTTACGCAACATACCAGTCACGTAAAACTACTAGTTCATTACTGGGGCATTATAAATTATTTTCTGCCGATATTGTGGTGTAAAAAATAAAAAAAACCCTGTAAATTGTGGTACACGCCATATTTAAACTTTTCATAACTGGTGAAAAAAGTGAGCAGAACTTAGGAGAAGGTGCACAGCCTCAGATTACTATAATTTACTCCTGGTATAAATGGGAGTTCAAATACATGCCTGCTCATTGCCGGTCTACATTTGTATTTCAAAACTGTGGCTAATGTTATGCAGTGTTGAAGCCATATTCCCATCTTGGACATTATAGTATATCCACAGGGTATGTCATAAATGTCCTGTAGGTGGTTACTGTGAATGGAGAAGCATTTTCCAGCATTTCAAATTTGTATGCAAATGCTTTACATGCCGTAACATTTACTAGCAGTTCCTAACACACAGTAGCAGAGAATCCTTTGTAAGCCTGTTTCACATGCAGTCACATGGCCATTCTCCTGGTGTAGATCTTCTAATTGTGTGACACCCTGTACACATTGTTATCTCCACTCTACCCCTGGCTTTCCCCTTCTCATTCTGATTCAGGAGGGATTTGTTTCACATGCTAGGCAGCAAATCATGCAGAATCAGTGAGCAAAAGCTGAGCAGACACAGAGCAATTACAGCACTGTCATAACTTATAGTAGAGGGCCATGCAAGCAAAGGCATCATCTGTTAAGAATTCAGACATGTATTTTTAGAAGCTTGAAACCCCTTTAAAGGGTTTATCCCATGACTAATGTAAACAAAGAAAATCAGACATCATATAGTACATGATGGTACCTTTCTAACAAATCTAGAACCAGCCCTGTACCTCACATGGATCAAGAGATATCCATACTCATTGCTCTGCTAGATTTATATCAAGCTGACAGCTCAAGAGGAGTGTCTTTTCTGCTGCAGTAAAAGGGGGCGTGTCTCAGCTCTCCCTATCACAGCTCAGGAGGCACTTGAAGGATGAAACTGAGCATGTGCATCCTTCTCAGTAAGCAGGACAAAGAAATAAGAAACAAACAGCAGGTGGCGCTATACAGATACACATTTGTGGTGTCTCGGCCCTAGGTAGGCTCAATGCGTTTCTACACCATACAGTGTGTCATCAGGAGACCTAACCACACACTCAAGTCTTAAAAAATGTTACAGTTTCCTAGCAGCATCCAGTGGCCCAATCTTTCAAGAGCAGCGCCTGCAAAACTAATGGATCTTGAACAAAGTTACAATTCTAGCAGCCTAGCACGGCCTCTCTCTTTCAGAGGCAGCGCTACCAGCACTTGTGCGGCCGTAAGCCCAGGTGTTTATACAATATAGCTCCGCCCCATCCACCCGCTGGTCCCACCCCCTAATACCGCAGCCCCGATGGGGAAAGGTGTGTCGGGATCAAAGGCACTCCTCATCAGGCACCAAGGAATTCTCTAGCAAAGGAGGGGGGAGAAACACATTGAGCCTAGGGCCGAGACACCACAAATGGATACACTGTTTGAGCACAATTGATAGGTGTCTTGCAAACAGCAATTAGAGCCTAGGTCTGATACACTGCTTGAGCACAACTGATTGGTGTTTAGTATGTAGAGTTTTATTGCTAAACTTCTACCCTTCTTTTATCGTAATTATCCCAAACAGATCCGTTCTGATCTCCATTGAAAGTTCCATAGGGAACGGATCCGTTTGCTATTGTGCATTAGCAAACGGACCCGTTCCCATTGACTTGCATTGGAGTGGAGACGGATCCGCCTCCATTCCGCTCGGTCAAGCGGACACCAAAACGCTGCATGCAGCATTTTGGTGTCCGCATCCAGAGCGGAATGGAGGCGGAACGGAGGCAAACTGATGCATTCTGAACGGATCCTTATCCATTCAGAATGCATTAGGGGCAAACGGTTCCATTCAGGACCGTTTGTGAGACCCTGGGACGGATCTCACAAACGGATCCTGCTGACACAGGTGTGAAAGTAGCCCAAGACAGATAGTAATACCTCATAAATGACCACATTTTAGAAACTACATCCCTCATATTATTTCAAAACTGACATTACAAACTTTGTTAACCCTTTAGGTGTTCCACAACAATTAATGGAAAATGGAGGTGAAATTTCAGGGCTCAGATCCCAAAACGTTTGATGTCTCTATGGTATATCAAAAGTTTTTTTTTGAAAACTCACTCCTTAAAGGGGTTATTATGGGGTGAGACTACATTATGCCCCCTTCATGTGCCAGGCCCCTCACAGTGATTATACTTACCTCGGTCCCCGTGCCGCTCCTTGTCCCAGTACTGCTTCTCCCTGTGCAGGAATGAAAACCTCCGGTGACGGAGGGGGGGGGGATGGTGAGCAGCCAATGGAAGGAGGGGACGGGCCTCCCTAGTGTCACCAGTTTCCAGACATTTATTTCAAGTCAGAGTAGCTGTTTTTTGTGAGACGTAGTTTTTAATGGGGATGCATAATTTAGTTTATTTTCTTAGATTTTTTTTGTTGGGTGGGGGAAGCAAAAATACCAGCAATGCTGCCATTTTGTGCTTTTTTTCTGTTAACTTAATTGTCCAGGTAGGTAAAAGAAAATCATCCAAAGTCTCCTCCTTCTTTCAAGTTGATAAGATGCTGCATTTATTAGAGGTTAAAAGGGTTTCCCAGAAGTAAAAAAACAACAGATTCCAACACAGGGGCATGTGACTGCTGCAGTCAATCACCAGTGACTACAGCCAGAGATTTGCCAGACCATAGATCATGGTGGGGAAATCCGACAGGGTTCGTACTGGAGTAATAGGGGTATCTGTGAGTGGAGTACTGCTTTTTGCACAGCACCCTCAGCAGTTCAGACCATATATATTTCTGCCAGCATCCCTTTTCAGCAGGTGGGATGGAAAGTTCTGGCCTTCTATAAATCCTGGCCATTACAGCAGGAGCCTGCTTGCCAATCACAGCCTGGCTCCTATGGTTGACTGGTACAACTTCTGTGCTGCCTTTATGCAAGGCAGTCTATGGAGTACAGATGCCTTAAAGGGGTTGTCTTACTTCAGCAAGTGGCATTTATCATGTAGAAAAGGTTAATACAAGACACTTACTAATATATTATGATTGTCCATATTGCTTCCTTTGCTGGCTAGATTCATGTTTCCATCACATTATACACAGCTCGTTTCCATGGTTATGACCCCCCTGCAATCCAACAATGTTGGTCATACTTGAACACTGTAGGAAAAAGCACCAGCCTATATGCGCTCCCACGATCCTAGCCAGGCCGGAGATTTTTCCTATAGTGTGCAAGCACGGCCACCAATAATGGATTGCAGGGTGGTCTGTAACCATAGAAACGAGCTGTGTATAATGTGATGGAAAAATTAATCCAGCCAGCAAAGGAGGCAATATGGATAACAATACATTAATAAGTGCCCTTATATTAACTTTCTCTACATGATAAATGCCATTTATCGAAGTAAGACAATCCCTTTAAGTGGTTAGTAAAAGTGAAGTGGACAGGGATGAGGCTGTACAGTCTCCATTCAGCAAAAAAAAATAAATGTGTGAATACTGAGAAGAATTTAGGGGTTAAATATGCATTTTCATCCCCAAGATATGCCCTAAACGTGACTTACTCCCATCTCTAGAATGGGGAAGGGGGTTGGGGGCGTCACACGAATCCTTTTCACCTCACTCAGTCCCTGCTCCATCCAGACTGTGAGAGGCGAGTGGAATCCCAGAAATAGAGTAGTGCAATTACTTGTAAATAATAAAATTAAAAAACAGTTATTCTGCTGGATAGGAGAATTTATTGGGTTTTAACTGTTTCCTACGTACTGTTATCAGACTTTGGGACTCATTCATCAAACTTGTCTACCAGCGAGCAATCAGAACTCAGCTCACATTTCCTAATTTGCTTCATACGTTCTTAATACCGGAAAAAAAACGCTTCCATTTTGTCCCCATTCATTGTCAAAGGGGACAAAACATAACTGAACAGAACGGAGTGCAGCAGAATGAATTCTGTTCCATTCTCATACCGTAGAGCAAACCGCAGCATGCGTCATGGGACGCGGAGCAAGACTGATCAGTCATGACCCACAATGGACACAAGAGAAAACGGATCCGTCCGCTATTGACTTTCAATGGAGTTAATGACGGATCCGTCTTGGCTATGTTAAAGGGGTTCTGCAGTTTTTTCAAACTGATGATCTATCCTCTGGATAGATCATCAGCATCTGATCGGCGGGGGTCCGACACCCGGGACCCCTGCCGATCAGCTGTTTGAGAAGGCAGCGGCGCTGCAGGAGCGCCGCGGCCTTCTCTGTGTTTACCGCAGGCCCAGTGACGTCACGACTACTATCACTGGCCTGGGCGGGGCTAAGCTCCGTTCACATGAATGGAGCTTAGCCCCGCCCAGGCCAGTGATAGTAGTCGTGACGTCACTGGCCTGCGGTAAACACAGAGAAGGCCGCGGCGCTCCTGCAGCGCCGCTGCCTTCTCAAACAGCTGATCGCCAGGGGTCCCGGGTGTCGGACCCCCGCCGATCAGATGCTGATGATCTATCCAGAGGATAGATCATCAGTTTGAAAAAACGACAGAACCCCTTTAATGATAATACAACCGGATCCGTTCAGAACGGATGCAGATGGTTGTATTATCAGTAACGGAAGCGGTTTTGCTGAACTCTGCCGGATCCAGCAAAAACACTAGTGTGAAAGTAGCCTAAAGGGTTTTCCGGGATTTTGATGCTGGACAGCTCATCATCATTGGTATCACATTCATTGGTCACACGGCCTAGGCACAGCCTATACAATGTACAGCACTGTGCTTGGTGAGCACAGAGAAGACTGCAGCGCTACTGCAGGATAGGTCATCAGTACAAAAGTCTCAAAAAAACCTTTAATGGGAGTCTTTCACCTGTTTTTCACCTATATAACTAACAGCAGTGCCCCACAGAAGATTGCAGACACATCCCAGACATACCTGTGTGCACTTTGTGTCTGTATTACATGTCCAGGAAAAGCACTTTTATTCTGCAGGAAAACAGCTCCCAAGTGCCCGGCTGAAAGTGAAACTAAAAACAGCTTTCTCTCCCAACTCGATTTCTAACAGCTATATCTTCTGATATACTGGATGTAATGCTTTGGTATCATTTGAAAGCTTGGGATGCCAGCTTTCAAAAAGGTCAGAACCATTTTTTTTAATCTACTACCAATCCCAAGATATGAGCAGCCCTCCCCCCTCTTCAGTCTGGTTTGCAGCAGAGCCGGGCACTTGGGAGCTGTTTTCCTGCAGAACAAAAGTGCTTTTTCTGAACATGTAATACAGACACACAGTGCACACAGGTATGTCTGGGATGTGTCTGCAATCTTCTGTGGGGCAGTGCTCTTAGTTATATAGGTGAAAAACAGGTAAACTCCCTTTAATTGGGACCAGTAGCAGACTAAATGTAACATAGGCTGTTCACAAAACTCGCCCCCGCCACCACATTTACCATTTGGGTCCATTTACATGGTGTGGTCAAATCACAGTTTACTGCAACAATAAATGCAGCAATTTTAACAAAACCCTGGCAAATCCTCAGTACTTGATGATTTTACAAATACGCAAAAAAAAAAAAAAAAGTGACCTAAGTATTTTATTTGTATTATTCATTTCAATACAGAAGAGACCTGCTACAAACACGTACATACACTAGTAGACTGTAAGCTCTCGCGGGCGGTGTACCAGTCTGTTAATAATCCATGACTATTGTACTTGTGTTTTTATATTACTTATATACATCTTGCCCCATGGAAATTAGGTGCGTTCAGATTATTTTTAATATACCATCCTAAACCAGCAAGCTATATTAGGATAGGAATGGGTGACTTTTTATCCCAGAGATGGGAGTGCTGCGAACCATCGGAGCCGTTGTCCAAAATAATTAAAAAATCTTAGACAGTTATAATTAAAAATTCCAAACTGGCCCTAAAAATGACTTAAAATAAAAAAAATATATATCTTCCATACTCACCCCTTTCTCCAGCGCTGGTCTGTTTGTCCTGCAGCGGTGACGTGTCGGTACAGTGTTATGCGACTGCTGGCGCCAACCACTTCCTCAGCGGTCTACTGCTGGAGGAGTCTGGGCATGTGGAGCCAGTACATCCCTTACAGCACTGTCTGCTGCTGCCCCCACATGTAAAGCAACTGCAGATTCTGCACAGACTTTCTGACCCAACATGAATCCTTGAGCAGGTTTCCAGAATACACATTTGTCCACTCATTACTACTGAGTTTACCTCTCCCAGCTGACTGAAGCTGTGCCTGGTGTTCTGCTCTGTTACTGGGGTGACTCCAGTGCACTTAATGGAGGGTGAAGCTCTTCAGATGGCAAGGCAGCAGCACTAAATCAGCGAGGAGATTAACAACTATAGAGTGTGAGGGGCATCTATGGTCCAGTCTACCAGACTTCCCTCAGAGCCGCAGCGCCACCTCAATGGTAACAGGGGATATTGCAGCTGTGGAGGGCTACAATTTAGCAGTGCTGTTCTGCCGTTTCATATCCTGTTTAATGACTACATATGTCATATGTGCAGGATTAGTGTATGGCAGGTTAGGTGGCCATGTGCCCCCAAATCATAATCCACCACTTGGGGTCATTGGATATCTGTAAGTCAGGGTAGGAAAATGTTATGTCTATATGCATTATATATTGCATAGTTTAGGAGAAAGAGTAGAACGGAGCATAGTATGGCTGCAGCATGGAGAGGGGAGAACTAGTGAAGCATAGAGGGAACTATAAGGCCCCTTTCACACGATCGTGATGGATTAGGTCCGGATGCGTTCAGGAAAACTCGCACCATTTTGCAAGCAAGTTCAGTCAGTTTTGTCTGCGATTGGCGTTCAGTTTTTTCAGAGCAGGTGCAATGCGTTTTTTTTGCGTTTTTTCACGCGTGTGATAAAACTGAAGTTTACAACACATCTCTTAGCAACCATCAGTGAAAAACGCATTGCACCCGCACTTGCTTCAGGATGCAAATGCGTTTTTCACTGAAGCCCCATTCACTTCTATGGGGCCAGGGCTGCGTGAAAAACGCAGAATATAGAACATGCTGCAGTTTTTCAACGCAACGCAGAAGAGATGCGTGAAAAAAAAAAACGCTTATGTACACAGACCCATTGAAATGAATGGGTCAGGATTCAGTGCGGGTGCTATGCGTTCACGGTCACGCATTGCACCCGCGCAGAAAACTCGCTCGTGTGAAAGGGGCCTAAGGAAGAGTGTGTGGCAGAAGATGACTACATTCTATGTGTAGCATATCACCCAACTTTTGAAAATTGCAAAGAAGACAATATGTGCGGTGCCACTCCTCTAACTGTGCCCAAAGCCCAAAACTATACACACCCAGTCCTCCTTAATGCCCCACATAGTAATTATCCCCGTTTGTGTCACCACACAGTAGTTATGCCAATACTGTGCCCCCTTCACAGTAAGTAATGCCCACATGTGCCCCCTTCACAGTAGTAATGCATACTTACCAACATTTGAGTTGATACAATTGGGGGCATATAAGACCCGCAGAAACAACTATTTGTGGGTGCAGTTTGTTTTAGCCCCAACCAGTTTCGTCCCGGAACAGCGCAAATTTGCTGGGACTGTCTCTGAAAATCAGGGGGCAGTCCTTGGCAAATTAGGGACAGTTTGGCAGCTATGGTTATGCTACATATGTGCCACCTTATAAATCCATGACTATTGTACTTGTGTTGCTAGATCTGGGGATCTAGATTGTACTTGTCCTGCTAGATGCTGGGATGGTTGTAGACTGGTACTTACCATACTAGGTCCACTTCTTACTCTGCAGCACAGTATGAGGAGTAGCTGGTCAGAGGTTCATGGCAGGTTGTACTGACCTAATAGCACCCTCTGAACCCTCCATGTACAAGTCACTGGGGATAAACACACAGATCAACCTGAGCCCCAATACTATAAGATTCTGTTGTCCATTATATATCTGACATGGGAAATATTGCAGATGAATGGGGGCCTCATCAGGTAAGAGATCAAGATATGCACTACGCTTTTCTTTATAAATGCAAATCATGAAGCAATTATGAAAATTAGTCGTAAAGGGGTTGGAGACTTTATGGATACTGTTGATGAATGTGTATGTAAGATGTGTTAGAATGGTGGAGGCCCAGTGATGTGTCTGGTCACGTCAGTGGCCACCTTATGGACAGGACCTCTATTCGAAGAGCACCGAAGATTTGCTGAACAAGGGGACATGGTATATAAAACATAGCAAACATCACAGAATATCAACAAAGGTGCCATATAGTCATCTTACGTGCACATTAGCCAACCTCTTTAACTAGTTGTGGACCAATATATGTCCAGCTGGTCCCATTTAACTCTACAAGAACATCTGTGCAGAGATAGTAGCTTCACAGATATTGTGCAACTGCAGAAGTAGGGAGCCTGTCAGTCGGGCTTCCCATAGAGAAGTTGATAATTATGTATTACTAGCAGAAAGACCCGGCTTCGCCTGGTATATTTCATCTATTTATTTAATGTT
>ONZH01016800.1:0-81351 GCA_900303285.1 Rhinella marina | reverse complement strand
CACGTATATACAAGAGTTTTGCAGGCACGCAGAACGCACAATACAGGTGCCAAATAAAAGGCCTTTTTTTTAATATTTCTAGGTACACAGCCGTGTACTACCAGGTCAGACGGTGTGTATTAACACCACGTATATACAAGAGTTTTGCAGGCACGCAGAACGCACAATACAGGTGCCAAATAAAAGGCCTTTTTTTTAAATATTTCTAGGTACACAGCCGTGTACTACAAGGTCAGACGGTGTGTATTAACACCACGTATATACAAGAGTTTTGCAGGCACGCAGAACGCACAATACAGGTGCCAAATAAAAGGCCTTTTTTTTAAATATTTCTAGGTACACAGCCGTGTACTACCAGGTCAGACGGTGTGTATTAACACCACGTATATACAAGAGTTTTGCAGGCACGCAGAACGCACAATACAGGTGCCAAATAAAAGGCCTTTTTTTTAATATTTCTAGGTACACAGCCGTGTACTACAAGGTCAGACGGTGTGTATTAACACCACGTATATACAAGAGTTTTGCAGGCACGCAGAACGCACAATACAGGTGCCAAATAAAAGGCCTTTTTTTTAAATATTTCTAGGTACACAGCCGTGTACTACCAGGTCAGACGGTGTGTATTAACACCACGTATATACAAGAGTTTTGCAGGCACGCAGAACGCACAATACAGGTGCCAAATAAAAGGCCTTTTTTTTAAATATTTCTAGGTACACAGCCGTGTACTACCAGGTCAGACGGTGTGTATTAACACCACGTATATACAAGAGTTTTGCAGGCACGCAGAACGCACAATACAGGTGCCAAATAAAAGGCCTTTTTTTAAATATTTCTAGGTACACAGCCGTGTACTACCAGGTCAGACGGTGTGTATTAACACCACGTATATACAAGAGTTTTGCAGGCACGCAGAACGCACAATACAGGTGCCAAATAAAAGGCCTTTTTTTTAAATATTTCTAGGTACACAGCCGTGTACTACCAGGTCAGACGGTGTGTATTAACACCACGTATATACAAGAGTTTTGCAGGCACGCAGAACGCACAATACAGGTGCCAAATAAAAGGCCTTTTTTTTAATATTTCTAGGTACACAGCCGTGTACTACCAGGTCAGACGGTGTGTATTAACACCACGTATATACAAGAGTTTTGCAGGCACGCAGAACGCACAATACAGGTGCCAAATAAAAGGCCTTTTTTTTAAATATTTCTAGGTACACAGCCGTGTACTACCAGGTCAGACGGTGTGTATTAACACCACGTATATACAAGAGTTTTGCAGGCACGCAGAACGCACAATACAGGTGCCAAATAAAAGGCCTTTTTTTTAAATATTTCTAGGTACACAGCCGTGTACTACCAGGTCAGACGGTGTGTATTAACACCACGTATATACAAGAGTTTTGCAGGCACGCAGAACGCACAATACAGGTGCCAAATAAAAGGCCTTTTTTTTAATATTTCTAGGTACACAGCCGTGTACTACCAGGTCAGACGGTGTGTATTAACACCACGTATATACAAGAGTTTTGCAGGCACGCAGAACGCACAATACAGGTGCCAAATAAAAGGCCTTTTTTTTAATATTTCTAGGTACACAGCCGTGTACTACCAGGTCAGACGGTGTGTATTAACACCACGTATATACAAGAGTTTTGCAGGCACGCAGAACGCACAATACAGGTGCCAAATAAAAGGCCTTTTTTTTAATATTTCTAGGTACACAGCCGTGTACTACAAGGTCAGACGGTGTGTATTAACACCACGTATATACAAGAGTTTTGCAGGCACGCAGAACGCACAATACAGGTGCCAAATAAAAGGCCTTTTTTTTAAATATTTCTAGGTACACAGCCGTGTACTACCAGGTCAGACGGTGTGTATTAACACCACGTATATACAAGAGTTTTGCAGGCACGCAGAACGCACAATACAGGTGCCAAATAAAAGGCCTTTTTTTTAATATTTCTAGGTACACAGCCGTGTACTACCAGGTCAGACGGTGTGTATTAACACCACGTATATACAAGAGTTTTGCAGGCACGCAGAACGCACAATACAGGTGCCAAATAAAAGGCCTTTTTTTAAATATTTCTAGGTACACAGCCGTGTACTACCAGGTCAGACGGTGTGTATTAACACCACGTATATACAAGAGTTTTGCAGGCACGCAGAACGCACAATACAGGTGCCAAATAAAAGGCCTTTTTTTAAATATTTCTAGGTACACAGCCGTGTACTACCAGGTCAGACGGTGTGTATTAACACCACGTATATACAAGAGTTTTGCAGGCACGCAGAACGCACAATACAGGTGCCAAATAAAAGGCCTTTTTTTAATATTTCTAGGTACACAGCCGTGTACTACCAGGTCAGACGGTGTGTATTAACACCACGTATATACAAGAGTTTTGCAGGCACGCAGAACGCACAATACAGGTGCCAAATAAAAGGCCTTTTTTTTAAATATTTCTAGGTACACAGCCGTGTACTACCAGGTCAGACGGTGTGTATTAACACCACGTATATACAAGAGTTTTGCAGGCACGCAGAACGCACAATACAGGTGCCAAATAAAAGGCCTTTTTTTTAATATTTCTAGGTACACAGCCGTGTACTACCAGGTCAGACGGTGTGTATTAACACCACGTATATACAAGAGTTTTGCAGGCACGCAGAACGCACAATACAGGTGCCAAATAAAAGGCCTTTTTTTTAATATTTCTAGGTACACAGCCGTGTACTACCAGGTCAGACGGTGTGTATTAACACCACGTATATACAAGAGTTTTGCAGGCACGCAGAACGCACAATACAGGTGCCAAATAAAAGGCCTTTTTTTTAATATTTCTAGGTACACAGCCGTGTACTACAAGGTCAGACGGTGTGTATTAACACCACGTATATACAAGAGTTTTGCAGGCACGCAGAACGCACAATACAGGTGCCAAATAAAAGGCCTTTTTTTAAATATTTCTAGGTACACAGCCGTGTACTACAAGGTCAGACGGTGTGTATTAACACCACGTATATACAAGAGTTTTGCAGGCACGCAGAACGCACAATACAGGTGCCAAATAAAAGGCCTTTTTTTTAATATTTCTAGGTACACAGCCGTGTACTACCAGGTCAGACGGTGTGTATTAACACCACGTATATACAAGAGTTTTGCAGGCACGCAGAACGCACAATACAGGTGCCAAATAAAAGGCCTTTTTTTTAATATTTCTAGGTACACAGCCGTGTACTACCAGGTCAGACGGTGTGTATTAACACCACGTATATACAAGAGTTTTGCAGGCACGCAGAACGCACAATACAGGTGCCAAATAAAAGGCCTTTTTTTTAAATATTTCTAGGTACACAGCCGTGTACTACCAGGTCAGACGGTGTGTATTAACACCACGTATATACAAGAGTTTTGCAGGCACGCAGAACGCACAATACAGGTGCCAAATAAAAGGCCTTTTTTTAATATTTCTAGGTACACAGCCGTGTACTACCAGGTCAGACGGTGTGTATTAACACCACGTATATACAAGAGTTTTGCAGGCACGCAGAACGCACAATACAGGTGCCAAATAAAAGGCCTTTTTTTTAAATATTTCTAGGTACACAGCCGTGTACTACCAGGTCAGACGGTGTGTATTAACACCACGTATATACAAGAGTTTTGCAGGCACGCAGAACGCACAATACAGGTGCCAAATAAAAGGCCTTTTTTTTAAATATTTCTAGGTACACAGCCGTGTACTACAAGGTCAGACGGTGTGTATTAACACCACGTATATACAAGAGTTTTGCAGGCACGCAGAACGCACAATACAGGTGCCAAATAAAAGGCCTTTTTTTTAATATTTCTAGGTACACAGCCGTGTACTACCAGGTCAGACGGTGTGTATTAACACCACGTATATACAAGAGTTTTGCAGGCACGCAGAACGCACAATACAGGTGCCAAATAAAAGGCCTTTTTTTTAAATATTTCTAGGTACACAGCCGTGTACTACCAGGTCAGACGGTGTGTATTAACACCACGTATATACAAGAGTTTTGCAGGCACGCAGAACGCACAATACAGGTGCCAAATAAAAGGCCTTTTTTTTAAATATTTCTAGGTACACAGCCGTGTACTACCAGGTCAGACGGTGTGTATTAACACCACGTATATACAAGAGTTTTGCAGGCACGCAGAACGCACAATACAGGTGCCAAATAAAAGGCCTTTTTTTTAAATATTTCTAGGTACACAGCCGTGTACTACAAGGTCAGACGGTGTGTATTAACACCACGTATATACAAGAGTTTTGCAGGCACGCAGAACGCACAATACAGGTGCCAAATAAAAGGCCTTTTTTTTAATATTTCTAGGTACACAGCCGTGTACTACCAGGTCAGACGGTGTGTATTAACACCACGTATATACAAGAGTTTTGCAGGCACGCAGAACGCACAATACAGGTGCCAAATAAAAGGCCTTTTTTTTAATATTTCTAGGTACACAGCCGTGTACTACCAGGTCAGACGGTGTGTATTAACACCACGTATATACAAGAGTTTTGCAGGCACGCAGAACGCACAATACAGGTGCCAAATAAAAGGCCTTTTTTTTAATATTTCTAGGTACACAGCCGTGTACTACCAGGTCAGACGGTGTGTATTAACACCACGTATATACAAGAGTTTTGCAGGCACGCAGAACGCACAATACAGGTGCCAAATAAAAGGCCTTTTTTTTAAATATTTCTAGGTACACAGCCGTGTACTACCAGGTCAGACGGTGTGTATTAACACCACGTATATACAAGAGTTTTGCAGGCACGCAGAACGCACAATACAGGTGCCAAATAAAAGGCCTTTTTTTTAATATTTCTAGGTACACAGCCGTGTACTACAGGTCAGACGGTGTGTATTAACACCACGTATATACAAGAGTTTTGCAGGCACGCAGAACGCACAATACAGGTGCCAAATAAAAGGCCTTTTTTTTAATATTTCTAGGTACACAGCCGTGTACTACCAGGTCAGACGGTGTGTATTAACACCACGTATATACAAGAGTTTTGCAGGCACGCAGAACGCACAATACAGGTGCCAAATAAAAGGCCTTTTTTTTAATATTTCTAGGTACACAGCCGTGTACTACCAGGTCAGACGGTGTGTATTAACACCACGTATATACAAGAGTTTTGCAGGCACGCAGAACGCACAATACAGGTGCCAAATAAAAGGCCTTTTTTTTAATATTTCTAGGTACACAGCCGTGTACTACCAGGTCAGACGGTGTGTATTAACACCACGTATATACAAGAGTTTTGCAGGCACGCAGAACGCACAATACAGGTGCCAAATAAAAGGCCTTTTTTTTAATATTTCTAGGTACACAGCCGTGTACTACAAGGTCAGACGGTGTGTATTAACACCACGTATATACAAGAGTTTTGCAGGCACGCAGAACGCACAATACAGGTGCCAAATAAAAGGCCTTTTTTTTAATATTTCTAGGTACACAGCCGTGTACTACCAGGTCAGACGGTGTGTATTAACACCACGTATATACAAGAGTTTTGCAGGCACGCAGAACGCACAATACAGGTGCCAAATAAAAGGCCTTTTTTTTAATATTTCTAGGTACACAGCCGTGTACTACCAGGTCAGACGGTGTGTATTAACACCACGTATATACAAGAGTTTTGCAGGCACGCAGAACGCACAATACAGGTGCCAAATAAAAGGCCTTTTTTTAATATTTCTAGGTACACAGCCGTGTACTACCAGGTCAGACGGTGTGTATTAACACCACGTATATACAAGAGTTTTGCAGGCACGCAGAACGCACAATACAGGTGCCAAATAAAAGGCCTTTTTTTTAATATTTCTAGGTACACAGCCGTGTACTACCAGGTCAGACGGTGTGTATTAACACCACGTATATACAAGAGTTTTGCAGGCACGCAGAACGCACAATACAGGTGCCAAATAAAAGGCCTTTTTTTTAATATTTCTAGGTACACAGCCGTGTACTACAAGGTCAGACGGTGTGTATTAACACCACGTATATACAAGAGTTTTGCAGGCACGCAGAACGCACAATACAGGTGCCAAATAAAAGGCCTTTTTTTTAAATATTTCTAGGTACACAGCCGTGTACTACAAGGTCAGACGGTGTGTATTAACACCACGTATATACAAGAGTTTTGCAGGCACGCAGAACGCACAATACAGGTGCCAAATAAAAGGCCTTTTTTTTAATATTTCTAGGTACACAGCCGTGTACTACCAGGTCAGACGGTGTGTATTAACACCACGTATATACAAGAGTTTTGCAGGCACGCAGAACGCACAATACAGGTGCCAAATAAAAGGCCTTTTTTTTAAATATTTCTAGGTACACAGCCGTGTACTACAGGTCAGACGGTGTGTATTAACACCACGTATATACAAGAGTTTTGCAGGCACGCAGAACGCACAATACAGGTGCCAAATAAAAGGCCTTTTTTTTAATATTTCTAGGTACACAGCCGTGTACTACCAGGTCAGACGGTGTGTATTAACACCACGTATATACAAGAGTTTTGCAGGCACGCAGAACGCACAATACAGGTGCCAAATAAAAGGCCTTTTTTTTAAAATATGTCTGATTACACAGCCGTGTACTAACAGGTCAGACGGTGGGTATTAACAGCACGTATATGAAAGAGTTTTGCAGGCACGCAGAACGCACAATACAGGTGCCAAATAACAGGACTTTTTTTTAAATAGGTCAGACGGTGGGTATTTACACCTGGTATACAAAAAGGGTATTGCAGGCACACAGAACCCAGAACACTAGAGCCAAAGAAACTGTATTTTAAAAAAAAAAATGTACACAGCCGTATACTGCCAGAAGATCAGATGGTGCATATACACACTAGGTATATAACAGGGTTTTGCAGCCAAAAAGAACGCAGAACAGTAGTGCCAAATATAGTTTGGTATGTAGCAGAGCACCTAATACACCACTAATGCCTCTCTCTGTCCCTACTCCAGCAGCTATCCCTGAATACAGCAGCCGTTCTCTGCAGAGTGTATATAGTAGTAAAGCTATCACTGTACTGCACTATAGTAGCCCTGATAAGGGCTTTTAATCACGCTCCTGCCTGTCCAACAGCTAAAACCTATCTCTCCCTTCTCCAGCCTCTGTCCCTGACTAAGTTCACGCAGCATATGCGAACGAGCAGGAAGACCTGAGTTTTTAATATTCGAGGTCACGTGGTTTTTCCAGCCAATCCATGTAGACGCCGTTTTCGCGCTGCCAGCGTGCTCCGCGGGCCTGTCATACCCCCCCTGCATGGTGATTGGTGGAAAAAGAGCGCCAGGGAAGGTGGGAGGGGAAACGCCATCGCCGTTATACTCGATCGAAATCGAGTATGCCGAATAGCGTAGTATTCGATCGAATATCGGCTCGATCGAACACTACTCGCTCATCTCTAGTCAACATGTCAGGAGGAGGACCAGAGTGAGGTTAATTTTTTAGGTAAAAAAATTAGGGGTGAGGACCTGTTGGTGAACCTCTTAAATATTTAAAGGCAAGAGCAGCCTAATAAGCATTTTGATATGATGAAGGAAGAGGGGGAAGAGGACGAGAAAAGGAAGAGGAAGGGGTGCATGGGAATACAGTGTATTCAATACACCCTAAAAGTCACATTAAAAGTTCCTTTATGTTCAGCAGCTTTCCTCTGGTGGGGTAGCGAAGTCAGGGGCAATCCAGGCCTTGTTCATTTTGATTAGCGTCAACGTGTCAGCATTTTCAGTTGACAAGCAGATGTGCTTAGCAGTTATTATGCCCCCCAGCGGCACTAAATAACCGCCCCGACAAAACTCTGGCGGCAGGGCAGGCCAGCACCTCCAAGGCGTAGAGCGTCAGTTCTTGCCACGTGTCCAGCTTAGACACCCAATAATTATAAGGCACAGAGGGATCGCTGAGGATGTTGACACGGTCAGCTAGGTACTCCTTTTACCATTTTCAAACGTTTTTCCCTCCTTGTGACACTAGATCGCTTATCAGAACCTTTTCCACATGCAGAGCCGCCCACCTTTATTGTGAGCAACTGGAAAGGCGCAGGCCGTGTTGCAACTGGTATTCCACTACTGGTCTCTGCTGCTCACAAAGCCTGCCCAACATGTGGAAGGTAGAGTTTCAGCGCTTGCTCAGGTCGCACAGCAGTCGGTTGCCAGATCGGCGGAAGCTGTAGGTGACTTTTGGAAATGGGCTCCTGTTCGAGGAACAGGTAGACTCATTCCTGTCATTAGTTCCAGGGTCCTATAGGGTCAGTTTGGTTTAGGTTCCTGTGTTTGAACTCGCCTACCATTAAGGCCTGTTCATACTGGTAGTAAGTCAGGATTAGAGTCATTGTTTCCTTTAGGAGGTGTCCATCTTCCTTTCTTAGTTTCCAGGCCTAATCTCCTTTCCCTCCTACGCTCTGTGTGGTTTTCCCCCCACACCTGAGCGTGACAGTATGTGTGTGAGCTTGCCGAGCTCCAAAGCCGCCACCAAGTTGCGGCCATTATCAGACACAACCATGCCTGGCTGTAGGTTGAGTGGCGAGAGCCACAGCTCAGCCTGGTCCCTTATACCCTGCCACAGCTCTGCGGCGGTGTGTTGTTTGTCACCTAAGCTAATAAGTTTCAGCACAGCCTGTTGCAGCTTCCCCACTGTTGTGCTACACTGCTTCCAGCTACTGACTGATGGCTGATTGGTGCTGCAAGATGAGAATTCCTAGGTGGAAGTGGAGGAGGAGAAGAAGGAGGGGTTGCCGCCACTAATTTAAGTGGTGGCGGAAATCCTGATGGAAGTAGGGCCCGCAATTCTGTGTGTCGGTAGCACCTGTGCCATCCCAGGGTACGACTCGCTCCCAGCCTCCACAAAGTTCACCCAGTGTGCCATCAGGGAAATGTAGCGTCCCTGGCCAAAAGCACTAGTCCATGTGTCAGTCGTTAAGTGGACCTTACCAGTAACTGCATTGGTCAGGGCACAGGTTATGTTACGGGACACATGGTGGTCTAAGGCGGTGACGGCACACCGGCAAAAATAGTGGTGGTTTGGTACTGAGTAACGAGGGACAGCCGCCATCAGACTGCAAAAAGCCTCAGTGTCCACAAGTCTAAATGGCAACATTTCCAGCGCCAGCAATTTAATAAGGTGTGCATTTAGTGCTATGGCCTGTGGGTGGGTGGCTGGGTATTTGCGCTTTCGTTCAAAGGCCTGGGGTATGGACATCTGTACGCTGCACTGGGACACAGTAGTGTATGTGCTCGCTGAAGGTGCTTGTGAGGGTCCAGGTGCAGGGCAGGAGGCATCTGGGCCTGTGTGTTGGACAGCAGGTAACAGAGGAGAAGAGGAGGCAGTGGTGTGACCTGCAGACACAGATCTTGGACCCAGGCGTTCGGCCCACCTTTTAGGGTGCTTTGCTGCCATGTGGCGGATCATGCTGGTGGTGGTCAAGTTGCTGGTTTTTACGCCCCTGCTCATCTTGGTACGGCATAGGTTGCAAATTACAATTCTTTTATCGTCCACACTTGTTGGTGTGGCCTGCCTTCTCCCTTTTGCCACCCCACTGCCTCTTCCAGCCTGTTGCGGTGCTGCGGATCCCTCCCCCTCAGTACTGCTGTCCTCGCTCAGCTTGCCACTTTGCCATGTTGGGCCAGTGAATTCATCATCTACCACCTCCTCTTCCACTTCTTCACTCTGGTCCTCCTCCTGACAAGTTGACCTTCAGGGGCGAGTGCCTACTGCTGATCTGACCATCTAAAACATTAGGGGCGAGTGCCTGCTGCTGATCTGATCTTGTAAAACATTAGAGGTGAGGGCCTGCTGCTACTTGCGCTTTATATACAAGTAAATATATGTTTCCTAACAATATTTCCTCTAAAATCGATGCTATATTTGGTTTTGGGGGGTATTCTTGTCATTTCGTAAAAGTGGCGTAATACTCGGACAACATCGTTCTCAGCAGCGACTTCGGTGTCCAAGATGCATCCAGACATTCTCCCCATGCTGTTGCCAAACCATTTCAGTGGTGTTTCCACCATTTTCTCAACATTCCCTATGAACCAGACACCCTCCCCTCTTCAGAGCAGGGGGTGCCTGGTTTAGTGCTCAGGTTCTCCCATTGACTTCCATTATACTGGGGTGCTCGGACGAGCACTCGAGCACCACCTAGTGCTCGATCAACACTAATGAGGATGTATGCACATCTGTAGCCAATGATTGGCCTCAACTGTGATGTGTCTCCAAGCAGAACATCACTGCCTAGTCACATGCCAGTTCAAACAACCATTCAATTTGGTGCTCTGCTTACCTCCTCATGCACAATAGTCAGTTTGACATGTAGTATTGTTATATTGTTAACAAATCCATACTCAAGCTCCTTGCAGGTCATTGGTAGCTTCCATGTTTATTGGAATTATGTGCGACTGTGTATACTGAGAAAGAGGCAGACTCATAACATCCTGGCTTCCTCACCCTGACAAAATGTTTTGGGAGACTGTATACCCTTATTCATGCTGGGCGGTGTCTCCCCAAATGTCATGGAGAGGTGAGGAAGCCACGATGTTATCCCTCTACAACTTGTAATCCTATATGTATGCTTTGTTGTACAGAATGCAATTAAACATGGAAGTTCTTGGTGATTCACAAAGGTTATGAGTATATCGCCTATGCTCACGATATAACAAAGTTTTTGCACTTGTCTAACTGAAACATGGACATGTGACATAAGATCACACTGTTACATCACAGCTAATGTTGATGAATGTGGTGGCATTGTGACCCACAAGTTACAACAACAGCAGAAATCAAAAGCTACTAGATTTGCCACATTCCGTATTATGAGTTCAGATTCTAGCAGCACGACATTGTGAATCTTTTGCCTGACAAGTCGCTGTGTAGCCTCAGCTTGAAAAGGGTATTCCAGTTATAAGCCTTTTTCAACTTTCCACTGGATGGTGGTCTTATTTCCCCTATTTAAATAGAGCAACGACTGCCACTACATGGACAGGTAATGGTGTGCTCACTAAAAAAATGCACAGCAAAACACATTGGCACAGTTTAATGATGTTTTATGATGATGAACGTTTCTAAAACGTTTTTGGCCAAATACACTTTAATAACATGTTTCACCTGTACACAGACATGTGGCCAAAAAACAGAATGCAAAACTGTGCCAATGTACTGTCATATGTTATATAGCCAGCCATTGCATCCCTCCTCTTTATTCCTGAATCAGTAGGACTTTAAACTACCACCATCCCCATCCCCTTAAGCATATTAGGGCTCAGTTCAAGCTGCTGGCCTTAGGAATGTGTGACCTAAGTGGTGAACAGATGTATTAGCTTGTAACCAACTGAAGTTAATTTTCTGTACTGCCATGAAGGGCTTGCTCCGCCTACACACTTTTCTTTCTGTGACACAGTCACACCCTCAGCACCTCCCCAAAAAGAATTAATGATCAAAGCATTATGGGTTTGGTTAGAAAACCCAACAGGAAGTTCTACACGTAAACATCCTGCCATGATGCAGTGATGCTGAGAACAGGGAAAGTAAAGGACACCACTGCCAGCAAATTCATAATCTGCAACCTATCTTCCTTCACCACTCTGTTAAAGAAGAACTCCCGACAAAAATTTTATTCCATGTCCTGCTAGAAATGTACACGATATAATCTGTAGTAAATGTCATTTTCTTACCAGTGTCTGAGTTTTTGACTTCTATCATCCTGAAGTTTCTTATCTGTGTCATGTGACCAGCAATTAGACCCACCAACTCACACCTAAACTTATGTGTGGACAGGAAGTCTAATTCTCTATGTATTCCTATGAGACTGAAAGTGAGGCTCCCATAGGAATGAATAGACCAGTTACTGGCTTTCTGTCCTGGGTCAGTTGGAGGTCAGGGAGTTGGTCACATGACCCAGCTACAATAAGAAGAGAGGTTTTTACTCACAGAAACAGTCACTGATAAGAAAATGACATTCACTACAGATTATATCATGCACCTTTCTAACAGGTCAGAGAATAAAAAATTTTGCGGGAGTTCTTCTTTAAGTATATCTAAGGCCTGAGCCCGCTGCAAAGTAGGTTTGAATTAGTTGCTAGGGACCCAGGTTATATCTGCGAGTAAGATAAGCGGAAAACAGGTGTAAGCTCATAGGTAGCAGACCTGTAAGATACCAAGAAGAAGCAGAAGTGAAGTACAAGCCAGAGTCAAAGTTATGAGACAGTAGAAATCAAATAAATAAACAAATTAATCCAGAAACAAGTTGAGATTAATACATAAGAAGATCCAGTAGGATTGCTAGCTGACTGGACACAGAGCTCAACACAGGATCCAAGAATCAAAATCAGAGGCAAAAGCAAAACAGTCAATGCCAAATGTAAATTCCCACCTTGCTGTGGGATTGGACGCCAAGACAGGAACCTGATTTGTTCACTTTAACTGGTCAAAACTAAGCCTGAGCATAACTGAATTTCTCCATAATGCTTGCCTCCAAGGCTATGTTCACATGGGCAAACCAAGCAGACCTGGCCATTGCCTTGACTATCTGCTGAAAACAAGAGTGCACCATCCCATCATTGCATGGCCCAGGGAGCACCAGAGTGATGACTGGCACAGTGAGTACAAATACCACCATCAGCACCACCCATCCTTTCTGCCTTCCCCTGCGGCCCACTGTAGAAGAATCTGAGTGAAAAGTGTTATGGCTCCTGGGCCTCCTATTTGGTTGTTATACATTTCCAGTCATTTGAACCTATGTCTGCTGTATTTTCATTTACTGCTATACTGTATTTTTGTGCCTGAGGAATTGGTTAGGTTTATGTCATACGTGCTGCTTGGTATTGTCCACCTGTTTGTATACAGGATGGTCTAGCCCTACCAGGCACCATTGTCATAGGTGTGCATCTGCTTTTATCTGTTTTTTTTTTTTATTGTATTGTATGTTTTATTTGCTTCCATTATATAATAAAGATGTGATTTCATACTATGAATACTTTGTTCATCGTGCTGATATTTTTTGCTCGGTGATATGCCTCCAAGCTGTTGTAGCAACGGTTTCTGATCACAGGAGAGAACCTTCCAATTGTCCTAGACACCCAGGACATCAATATCTGTTTATTTGCCTACTTACATTGCCGGAGTTGTTTGCGGTTTTGGAGTAAATAATCATCGTGAAGCATACACCTGTATAAACACCCAGGCACCTGCAGCGCTGTATATCACCATGTAGGAGCATTTTCTAACACGCAGTCAAATCTTTCATATCCTCCTAAAAAACACATAATCAATGTGAACAGAAGACGAATAAACCTACTGTAAACCTGCATCATATCTCTGTACCCCTGTGGGAGATTACCATAGTTTGCAGAAATTTAGCAGAATTCTTTTTCCCAATGCTGCAGATTCTTGGCTGGTTTGTCAACAGAGATCTTTAAGAAAGATCATTTATTAACATTTTTCCTTGCAAAGCAAAAATCAGGTGCCTATACAGTGTAGGTCTGGTGAGACATTGCAATTCTCCTCCGGAGAGGTGCAGAGTTTCGAGATGTGCTCAGTGTTGAAGTTATATATATATATATATATATATATATATATATATATATATACAGTAATATACTATATACTATATATATTAATCTCAGTCCTACTTTAGGGGTTTCTTTAAAAATTGAGCAGAAACATTATTCACGGTTAATGTGTTTATTGAACGCAGATCTCAAAGAGTCTTGGAGTTGACAGAACAATCACAGGAGTCTGTTCATGGGTATTGATTGCAGGAACTATTACCTGACTCACCATCCCCCATTCACACCTACTCCTTCAGATTTACAGTAGTTCATCTGGCGGTTTACATACACAGGAGAACTTGACTGAGATGCTCACGGTTAGGAGTTCAGTCTTGCTAGTTAGTACTTGATGTGAAAGAGGAATTCAGAAGAATTCTCTCCAAAATTACTTTCCCAAAAAAAGTGTCTTGGTGAGAATCAGGGGCGTCGCTAGGGCTTTTTATCCGGGGCCAGGGCCCCGAATCAATCTACCACTGCCCCGAACCTCGGGACTGGTGGAGACAGCTGCAGTGCCACCGGATCCTCTAAGGGGGCCCCCTGCTTCAGTCGGGACTCCAGAGTGGGGAATTTCCCAGGTCAGGAGTCCCTGCTTTGACTCCATATATGGCTATGTCCATATATGGAGTTAGTGTTATGAATGGTGAAAGGGGTATTCCCACTATGCTTGGGAACACCCTGTAAGTCTAGTTTAGACTCTAATTTTAAAATACTCATGTGGGGATTTGAACTCACAACCTTCTACATTACAGGCAAGTACCTTAACCACTGGGCTATAGAGCTCAGTGTTAAGCACATGATGAAAAACCTCATAGAAGTTCTCTTGTATAATGCAAGAGAACCTCTTAGGAGGTTTTTCAATATCAGAGAAACCTCTATGAGGTTTTTCACTATTGACTTAACACTGAGCTCAATAGCCCAGTGGTTAAGGTACTTGCCTGTAATGTAGTAGGTTGTGAGTTCAAATCCCCACAGGAAATCTTGAAAATAAAGGCTAAACAAAGCTTAAGTACACAGCCTGTCATTTTGGGGTGTGTTTATTACTTTTTATTCAATTTTCTTGGGAGATAAAGTGTTCTGTTACACCATATAAGCGAACTTTTTTTCAATATTTTAAAAGTATGGGTGTTTTTGCATGCCTATAATGCCATTTTGTTCTTTTTTTGTGTGGAGAATGGGGTGATTTTACGTTTTTTTAAATATTTTCAAAACTTTTTTTTTATTTTTTTACTTTTTAAGTCCCCTAAGTGGACCACAACTTACAATCATCAGATGTAAATTGCTCCATTAGTCTGTATTGAAATAATTATATCACAGTTCACTGCTGCCACCTAGTGGCCTGAACTGGGATATACTAACAATGAACCTGGAAGCCTGGTACAGGCTGAGGCTTATTTACAGAACAGGGTGCTTTCACCAATCTTCGCTGGTGGAAAGCGCGCCTGAAGAGAAATCCCGCGTCAGGACGTAGTATGCGCACGATGACCTGACGCTGCATATGGGGGTTGAGTGGGCTCATATGGGGGCTGATGGGGGCTGAGTGGGCTGAATTGAGGTCTGATGGGGGCTGAGTGGGCTGATTTAAGGTCTGATGGGGGCTGAGTGTGCTGATCTGAGGTCTGATGGGGGCTGAGTGGGCTGATCTGAGGTCTGATGGGGGCTGATTTAAGGTCTGATGGGGGCTGAGTGGGCTGATTTAAGGTCTGATGGGGGCTGAGTGGGCTGATCTGAGGTCTGATGGGGGCTGAGTGGGCTGATCTGAGGTCTGATGGGGTCGGAAAAGGTGATCTGAGGTCTGATGAAAAATATTTTTTTCTTATTTTGCTACTCTAAAATCTGTGGTGCGTCTTATAAAGCGAAAAATACAGTAACTGTGTTGTTAGCGCATTATTACAAGATTTTTGGCCCCACTTTTGATTTTGCCCAGAGCCACATTTTGTCTAAAACCGGCCCCGGCTGGGGGGGTGACTGTGGGGGTTTTTATGCCGGGGGTGTGACTGTGGGGGATTGTATGCCGGGGGGGGGCGACTGAGGGCCATATTCATTGGGGCTTGGGCCCCGGATCTTTTGAGACCCTAGCAACGCCTCTGGTGAGAATCCAGAAGTTAATCATTTACTAGGTGGCACTTTGTTGTTATTGAGTTAACAAAGTGGACTTCGATCTGAATTTCAGGAAAAATTTGATTCATCACGAAGCCGAATTTCCTCACGCTTCATGATTACGAATCCATTAAAAAAAAAAAAAAAACATACTCACCTCATCCATTTGCTCACGGAGATGCCGTTGCAAACATCTTGATTGAAGAAATGCGCCAAATCTTGTGCAAACTGACGTGTGACGTCAGCATATCAGCTTGCTGGCCTGGTGCAGTGATGTCATCAGTTATGATATCACTGCGCCCTGCCAGCATAATGACATGGTGACGTCATCAAGTCAGTGTGTGTGAGATTTGGCGCGTTATTTGGCGCGTTTTCTTTAATTAAGAGCAAATAGATGAGGTGAGTATGTATTTTTTGTTTTTTAGCCCTGATTAGCCCCTAAAGAGTCTTAATGTGTCTGTCAAATGCCGTGATCAGCAATAAACGCAGATTCTGAGGGGTTTAATGATGGGGGGGGGCGGTCGCTGTTCCCTGTCATTGCACCCGCTACATACAATAGAATGCGATTTGTGATGAAGTAATTTGTCATAAATCAAATTTGTGATTGTGAACTTCGCCAAAGTAGCCCGATAGAATTTTTCATCTCTAATTATAAGCAGTGCTAAAGTGCTTCTGTTGAAGACCTATAAGGTGTACTATTTCTCATCGTGGAGAGTGGCTAGAAGGTGTAAGGGGTCTATGCAGTGCTCCTTAGGGATAGGGTATGCAAATTAGCTGAAAAAAAAGAGCGATGTGCTTCTGGGGCCACCATTCAGAAGGCAGCTATCCTATGCGTCAATGCTAAACAGGCCGGTTATCTGGGTAAAGATAATCCTCATGATAGGTCGTCATTATCACATTGGTGGGGGTCCCAGGGAGCCGATTCTCTCACCAACCTCTTCTAAAATCTGACGGGTATCCTGTTTAACTAATGATATATCTATCTAATATAAATATATATATATATATATATATATATATATATATATATATATATTATGGTGATGTGTACTGGAAAGCTGGAAGGGGTGTGTATCTCACTCAGGTTCCTCAACTGGGTGAGATGAATAAAATCCAGGTAGACTGTGCTGGCTTCAGCAAACTTAGTTGCTGGAGCTATTTTGATAGTAATAGCTAGGCTGGATTTTATTTGGGTTGGGAAGGTAGGTCAGCAGTGGGACCTTTCCAACCCCCCCAATTCCAGTGCATGTCTTTTCTCTGGTCTCAGGAGATCCCAGGTGAGGCCAGCTGGTGTAATCTGGGAGGGATAAGTAATCCTCCAGTGTCAGTCTGGGGAGAGGCACTGACCCTGAGGGAGGGTGAAGCCAGTGAGGCTTGGTGTGGTCTCAGCCAGGTGGGCTGAAGGGGACCACAGGCTACGTATAGCCAGATCTCTCCCGAGACTCTGAATTTGTGTGGAGGTCACGGCCCGGAAGCGGCTGACCCAGACGGCTGAGGGAAGCCGCAACAAAAGCTGCTTGTGAACAGCATCTTATTAAAGGTGAGATAGGGAAACCTATGTCTAGCCAGATCAAGGCTCCTACATACCTTGATGGATCTCAATGAAATTTGGTACACATTCATAATCTAAAAATTGGTGAGCTGTCAGGTCCATCTGACAGAGTTCCTGAAGGTGTTTTTGACGTAACTATAACCACTTAGGTATTGCCTTTCCTTCTGCCTCTCATCCCATAGCAATCTGATTTCTTTTTACCATATTGTTTCTTACAATGCTGTAGACCTATGTTTTCCAACCTATAACTCTCCAACTTTTGCAAAACTACAACTCCCAAAATGCTCTGATGGCTGTAGGCATTCGGGGCCCGTGCTCTTCCCAGCCTCAGGTGTGATGTGGTGGCATCTTGTGCCTGCTGATCTTTGTAGGATATCAAGGCCCTCTTACACAGTCCAGGAGGCATGATGTGCAAACGCATCACACGTGAAGCTGGGGAAAGCACAGGCCAGGAAATGGTGATGTAGGAAACTGACACCTCCCTACTTCACTATCACATTCAACTGTCTCTGTGTATATATATGTGTATATATATACTAAACAGAAAATGGTAGCAGCACTCAATAGACCATGACATATAAATTGAACATATGAAAAGGTAAAAAAGCATTACCGCTATGGGTCAAGGGAACAGGCCTGCCGGTTTGTGTAGGATGCAGGTCAGTGTTAGTGTAGGACCCATCTGATTGGAAGCCACCTTGACGGTTGGTGGATGGGCCCGACATATTTATGATCATTTATATGCACCAAGAGCTTCCACTTTATCTAATTGTGTGTGTGTGTGTATATATATATATATATATATATATATATATATAGTACATATATATATATAGTACAGACCAAAAGTTTGGACACACCTTCTCATTCAAAGAGTTTTCTGTATTTTCATAACTATGAAAATTGTAGATTCACACTGAAGGCATCAAAACTATGAATTAACACATGTGGAATTATATACTTAACAAAAAAGTGTGAAACAACTGTAAATATGTCTTATATTCTAGGTTCTTCAAAGTAGCCACCTTTTGCTTTGATTACTGCTTTGCACACTCTTGGCATTCTCTTGATGAGCTTCAAGAGGTAGTCACCTGAAATGGTTTTCACTTCACAGGTGTGCCCTGTCAGGTTTAATAAGTGGGATTTCTTGCCTTATAAATGGGGTTGGAACCATCAGTTGTGTTGGGCAGAAGTCAGGTGGATACACAGCTGATAGTCCTACTGAATAGACTGTTAGAATTTGTATTATGGCAAGAAAAAAGCAGCTAAGTAAAGAAAAACCAGTGGCCATCATTACTTTAAGAAATGAAGGTCAGTCAGTCCGAAAAATTGGGAAAACTTTGAAAGTGTCCCCAAGTGCAGTCGCAAAAACCATCAAGCACTACAAAGAAACTGGCTGACATGAGGAGCGCCCCAGAAAAGAAAGACCAAGAGTCACCTCTGCTGCGGAGGATAAGTTCATCCGATTTACCAGCCTCAGAAATCGCAGGTTAACAGCAGCTCAGATTAGAGACCAGGTCAATGCCACACAGAGTTCTAGCAGCAGACACATCTCTACAACAACTGTTAAGAGGAGACTGTGTGCAGCAGGCCTTCATGGTAAAATAGCTGCTAGGAAACCACTGCTAAGGACAGGCAACAAGCAGAAGAGACTTGTTTGGGCTAAAGAACACAAGGAATGGACATTAGACCAGTGGAAATCTGTGCTTTGGTCTGATGAGTCCAAATTTGAGATCTTTGGTTCCAACCACCGTGTCTTTGTGTGACGCAGAAAAGATGAACGGATGGACTCTACATGCCTGGTTCCCGCCGTTAAGCATGGAGGAGGAGGTGTGATGGTGTGGGGGTGCTTTGCTGCTGACACTGTTGGGAATTTATTCAAAATTGAAGGCATACTGAACCAGCATGGCTACCACAGCATCTTGCAGCGGCATGCTATTCCATCCGGTTTGCATTTAGTTGGACCATCATTTATTTATCAACAGGGCAATGACCTCAAACACACAGGCTGTGTAAGGGCTATTTGACCAAGAAGGAGAGTGATGGGGTGCTACACCAGATGATCTGGCCTGTACAGTCACCAGACCTGAACCCAATCAAGATGGTTTGGGGTGAGCTGGACTGCAGAGTGAAGGCAAAAGGGCCAACAAGTGCTAAGCATCTCTGGGAACTCCTTCAAGACTGTTGGAATACCATTTCAGGTGACTACCTCTTGAAGCTCATCAAGAGAATGCCAAGAGTGTGCAAAGCAGTAATCAAAGGAAAAGGTGTCTACTTTGAAGAACCTAGAATATAAGACATATTTTCAGTTGTTTCACACTTTTTTGTTAAGTATATAATTCCACATGTGTTAATTCATAGTTTTGATGCCTTCAGTGTGAATCTACAATTTCCATAGTCATGAAAATACAGAAAACTCTTTGAATGAGAAGGTGTGTCCAAACTTTTGGTCTGTACTATATATATATATATATATATATATATATATATATACACCGCGGCACTCCATGTAACGGTAAAGCAAAATTAGTGTTTTTTCACCCACAGTAAAGTACAATGTTTCAACCCTCTCCAGAGTCTTTCTCAATTACTTGAGAAAGACCCTGGAGAAGGTTGAAACATTGCACTTTACCATGGGTGAATAATTGTCACCTTTGCTTCACCGTTACTTACTTGGAGTGGCGAGGAATTTATTTGGATGTCTTGGAGCCTGGGTCAAGGTGAGATACGCTGGCACCTAATATATTGGGTTATTTAATGTTTTTTGAGTGCTGCCTTTTTCTAATATATACTGTGTATATATACACACACACAATCTGCTCTCTACTTTACTCTGCTTTGCCCTGATTTTTCTGAAACAGCCATTCCAACCAGTTCATCAGCCTTAAAGGGGTTATCCCATGATTAATATAAAAAACAAAAATCCAATATCATACAGTACATGACAGTCTCTAACAAACTTAGAACCAATACTGTACCTCCCAAGGATCCAGATATACCCCCTAATCATTGCTCCAATTGTTCTGCTAGATTTATTCCAAGCTGGCATCTTAGGGGAAACGTCTTTTTTTACTGCAGCTGTTGGAATTGAGCATGTGCTTCCATCTCAGTGAGCAGGACAGAAAAATTAGAAAAAGAGCGAACAGCAGGTGACGCTATACAGATTGATTTCAGTGAATAACTCAGTGGATATTCTAAATTCTTGATTACATGTAATTACAAAAGTATTTGGATCCTGGTGCTGGTTCTAAAAATGTAGGATATTTTTAGTGGGAGAACTGCTTGAAAGAGGACCTGACAGCTCTGTCGACATGTCGTTTTAGTAAATATTTCTTCATTGGAGGGGCAGTTGTAATTACGCTGTGCCATTGCTACAAGCAAGACAGCATGATGGTCATTTTAAAGTGGAAGGATAGGTCATCAGTATGTTTGGACTGCACAATCCCCTTAAAACTTGCAGTGTAAAGGACTCCCTTATAAATGGAAATCATCACTGGAGTCTCCTTTTATATCAGGCCTTATGAGAGAACTAGTGATGAGCGAGCCGGAGCGGCAAGATTCGGGATTCGCACGAATCTTGCCCGCTTCGGCTCGGCATCCCGAGGCAGCGCGGATTCGTGAAGATTCGTGAGTCACTGCCAATTTGAAATGCCCGTTTTTTTCAGCCAATCAGCATCAAAGGGAAGCCTGTGGGAACGCCTGCTGTGATGTAACAGCCCCTATACCTCCCCAGCAGTGATTGGCTGTTTTACATGTGACCTAAATTTACATAAGGTAGGGACCTGCAGCATCAGCCTCAGGCCTCATTCACACGTCCGCAAAAATCGTCCGCATCCGATCCGCAATTTGCGGACCGGGTGCGGACCAGGTGCGGACCCATTCACAGTCAATGGGGCCGCAAAAGATGCGGACGGCACACTGTGTGCCGTCCGCATCCGCACTTCCGTTCCGTGGGTCCAGAAAAAAATAGAACATGTCCTATTCTTGTCCGGATCCACGGACAGGAAAAGGCATTTCTATCATGTGCGTTCCGCAAATTGCGGACTGCACATGGGCCGCTGCAAATTGCGGATCCGCAAAACACGGACAACACCAAACGGACATCTGAATGAGCCCTTAGGGAGCCTCAGAGGCATCCCTACATGCTGCCCCTGTTGTTTCCTATGCATTTCCAAGGTGTTTCCATCATTTTCTGAGGTTTTCACATGTTGGGGCAAACTTGACTGTGCAGAACCTTTGGCCCCTGCAAAAAGATTCGGGTCTCCCATAGACTTTAATGGGATTCGTGATTCGGCCCGAATCCACGAATCCCGCGGTGGGATTCGGGCCGAATACCGAACCCCCGAATCTTTTAGGATTCGCTCATCTCTAGAGAGAACATTTCTATTATCCTAACAAAGTATCACAGACTTACGGTATTTGTACAGAAAGAATTGTACAGATCGAAAGACATCATTCCTGTCTGACTTGTGTGCACTCTCTAAAAGTGCACTACTAATGCGTTCTCAGGCTAAGAAAAAAACACAGAGGGAATAAAACAGAAAATAGGGAATTAAAAGCTTTGTTGGCAGCAGAGTGCTCTTTTAATAGACGGCTAAAGAAAAAATGCATTTCATTTTTTATCATGTATAACTACTCAAAAAAAGAGTGCCAATAAAGTTCTCCCGCCGACATACAATAATGAATTTACTAGCCAAGGTCTATTAATAGCATAAAACCTGTCCTAACTGCAAAGAAAAAACAAAGCTAGTCGAATGTGCTGACTAACTTTGTTTTTGTTTTGTTTTTTGTTTGCAGTCTTCATTGGAGATGTACACAGAAAAAGGCACAGTTTTGCTATAAAAACATAGAAAGGTGCAGTATCTTCCGAGGGTAGAAGCTCAAAAATGGAGGCTCACCTTATGAGTTGTGCTAAGAATAGGCAAAACTCTATTGTAGGCTTGTAGAAGCTGCAATCCGGGAAGCCAGGTATGCTGCCACTAAAGGAAGTTCTTCGACTGGAGGAGCCCAATTTCTCAAAAGAAACAGTGATGTTTCAGGGGTTTACTCTGCTTGGTGCAAAACAAGCAGGCTGCGAGAGGATGTTGTGCAAATCTTTATTGACAGTTATCAGCAAAATAACAACATGTTTTGGTGATACCTAACTCCCTTTCATCAGGTTACACTTGCATTGGAGATGTGGTTGTCTACACTGGTGGTGCACTCCTAAATAAACTGTCTCCTCCACAGGCCGATTTCAATTAGTGTAACATAAAGCTGGGGCCTGCTCTCCCTGTATTCATTGGAAATGGTCATTTGGCACCAGGAAATGTAAATTACAGAGTGGGCTCAGCATATATGTGGAACCTGCCTTCCATAAATTTAATGGAGGCCAGTTGGATGTCACGCTCAGGTGTGGGGAGAAAACCACACCGAGCGTAGGAGGGAAAGGAGATTAGTCCTGGAAACTAAGGAAAGAAGATGGACGCCTCCTAAAGGAAACCCTGACTCAATTTCTGACTAACTACCATTATGAACAGGCCTCAAATGTAGGCGAGTTCATGCACAGGAACATAATAACCAAACTGACCCTATAGGACCCTGGAACTAATGACAGGAATGAGTCTACCTGTTCCTCCAAAAGGAAGGACAGGAGTCTCCATCAGGCCTAAAAACAAACAACAGGGAAAAGTAACGTAACACACATAAGGGAAAGAGGACACTTATCTTCAATGAAGGAATGGAAGCACCAGGATCTCAGCTGAGAACCAAAACTAGTTCACCACAATATCCACTGAAGCTATAAATCGCAAGGGACTGTGGGAGAAGCAGCAATAAATAAGGTAGGGACAATTACCCCACCAGCAACACCTGAGGGAAAAGGGTGTGGTAAATACCAACAACAAAAAAAGAAAACATGTCAGATTATACCACGAGTTGCAAGTCTAACAGACCTCCTGCCACCTGTCGCAGGAACATCCGTGACATTGGCACCAAAAGAGATAGCATTTAGTGTAAGTTCCTGTCCAATAGAGATCACCTTGCCATGGTGGACAGACACAAGTGATTTTGTATAATGTAAATATTTGCCAATAAACTAATTTTCATATAATGAACATAGTGTTAGCACTACTATGGCACTACTTTATGCATTTTGGTATTTGTGTTTGCAGAGTGCCATTGCATAGTGTTGGTTTTTGCTGAAACATTTCCACCAGAGCATGAAGTAATAGTGCAGTAGCCTATAGATTTAGTGCTCTCCTTGAAATCAGTATACATACTGTAAAAGAGCAAACAGAAAGTGTTGCTCTTAAAGGGGTTTTCCAGGAATTAAATGTTGATGGCTTGTCCTCAGACTAGGTCACAAATATGAGACTCCCAGCACCTCCTGATTATCAGCTGTCTTAAAAGAGTTGTCCCATTATCAACGTATTCCCTATTCCCAAGATAGGACATAAGTGAGTGATCAGCAGGGATCCGACTGCTGGTGCCCACGCTGATCACGCGCTCCCCCCATTTTAATGAAGTGGAGGTCATGCACCGCTCCATCCTGGTGCTGCTCGAGATACTCTTCTACTTCCAGCAGTCCCATAGGGTTGAATGTAGCAGAGGACATTCATGTGTGCCTTCCACTCCATTCCATCAAGAAGGACGGGTGTTTGTTCTTACATAGTAACATAGTTTATAAGGCTGAAAAAATAAATCCATCCATCCAGTTCTGCCTGTTATCCTGCAAGTTAATCTGAAGTGGCCGGGTTTGAGGTGGCCGCAACGCTACACTGGGTCCCTCGGTCACCAGGTGTTGCTGCTCTCCGGGAGGGATGGTAAGACGTGATGAACCCCAATGGGAAATAAGTCCAGAGAGTCAGGGTCTGCAGTAAACCAGGATGCTTCATTACTGGAGGAATAAAATTTATAATAAATAATATATATAAATAATTACTAGGGTTGAGTGAATCTAGTTTAGATTTCTGTATCTGAACCTGATTCTTTTAAAAACTTCATTAAAGGGGTTGTCTGAGTTATGAAAAAAAATATAGTACTTTAAATCTGATGGGCAGCAATATATTACTAAGTTAAGCAAGTTTTAGGCAAGAAAAAAAATCTATATTTCCACATTTCCCCGGTTCTCTTCTGGTCTTTGTTTACCTGCAGTAATAACAATCTCTGCCCCTCCCCCTGTTCTGCTCTGCTCTGCAAATGCTGCCCTGAGTGACATGTCTGCTGGGATACTCAGCAGCATGTTGTATGTGTAAGACTACAAGTCCCAGCTGTACAACAACACTGCTGATACACACAGGATCTCCCCCCTACCTTCTTTGTTCTTTGCATCTCCTCCAGATCAGCTTCAGTGTCAGCTTTGTGTCTGTAGGGTGAGGAGGGCAGATCCTGTGTCTCTTTACATCTGCAGCTGCTCTTGTAAAGCCTTCATTGTGTTCTGACTGAAGGGTTTATGTTTTATCTGAAAGAATCCAGGGAGAGCAGATAGCAGGAGCCCGGCAGAGCAGGGGGCGTGGCCAGCACTGTGACGTTTCGTGTACAGGCTCTGTGCACGAATACAAGATTAGCAGGGAGGCAAGCTGACATCACAGGTCATTTGAACCTCATTGAAACCTGAGAAACCAGCAGCTTTAGAAGCAGAAAGTGTATGGAAAAGCTGTTGTATTTGACTAGTTAGAAACATACAAAGGACAAAAAATAAGGGCTCGTTCACATCACCGTTAGGGCTTCCGTTCTCCTGCTCCGTTATAGGAGCAGGAGAACGGAAAGGACGGATTCGGGGCATAACTGAGCCCAACGGAGCCTAAGGGACCCCATAGACTATAATGGGGTCCGTTAGGTTTCCGCTCAAAAGATGATTTTTGAAGCGGAGACAAAAGTTGTGCACGCAGGACTTTTGTCTCCGCTTCAAAAATCATCTTTTGAGCGGAAACCTAACGGACCCCATTATAGTCTATGGGGTCCCTTAGGCTCCGTTGGGCTCAGTTATGCCCGAATCCGTCCTTTCCGTTCTCCTGCTCCTATAACGGAGCAGGAGAACGGAAGCCCTAACGGTGATGTGAACGAGCCCTTACTCGAACAACCCCTTTAAGAATATCTGCTCTGTCCTTGTGTAAAATGTATATCCTCCTCTGAGATCAAGTTTCATCATATATTGTAAGACTAACTTCATCTCGTCTCTATCACGTGTCACACTTCTAATTATACGATGGGATATGGCTGTGACTAGGGATAATCATTCATACAGGTGGAAAGATCTGATCAATAAAAAATGGACAATTTACTGGTTGTCGGTCAATTGTGGTGCTGCTCAAATTTGAACGATTATACAATAAATCTTGTGATGATCACTCCCTCTAAAAGGCTGCAGAGTCAAAGGGGTTAAATGGTTGGGATAAGTGGGTGAGGCTGACATGGCATTACAATGGATAACACTAGGTATGAGCGAACCCGAACTGCAAAGTTCGGGTTTGTACCGAACTTTGTGAGTTTGGGTACCCATAACCGAACCCGGGCTTTTTCACTGAAATCCAGGTTCGGGTTTGGTGTTCAGGTGATTTTATCATTATCTACTGGACCATTCTAGCCCTATATGTTACTGTTCTTCTGTCTCAAAAATCTCCAGTCCAGAACTCGACTGGAATACACTTGTGCATATGAGTGGCCAAGGATATTTCAACTATTAAAAGTTAATTGTTTTGCGTTGCCTAATAAACGTAGCATTTTTTTCAATCATAAAAGTAAGATTTTACATCATTATTGTAATTAGAATGTAGTATATGAAAACCATGTAATGTAATCCCAAAGATAGTGAAAGTCATAATTAAACCTACTGTAGGATATTTTACATTATCCTAGAATTAAGGAAATGCAGTGTACATGGTGAAGTAGATTAAAGGTTCACACCATCTCTTTTTATATCAATGTTAATATGATGCTCCATCTAATTGAATTTAGTTCATAATATCTAAATTGTTTTTTTTTTCAAATACTAGGAAGTTTTACAAAAATCTAATTGAGACACAAAACAAGCTTTGCTTTCACAAATACATAGGCGATAGATATCCTATGAGAAAAGTTATAGAAAACCTTACGCAATCTCATTTAGAGTAATGTAGAGCTTAGCTCAGTGCATCACTCAAAGCTTTGTAGTGCATAAAGTAATAATCTATAGGTTGCTGATTGTACAGGTTTTATTAGACAGGCAGATATTTTTCATTCATGAGCGGTAAGCGATGATTTAGAGAGTCATTGGCTTTTGAAAGACGTGCAACTAGACAATACTGACTAAATATTTTCACTGTTTGCGCGCCATTGCCATTATTGGTCTGATTATACGACAGGATCTGGCTGTGACTAGCGATAATCTTGATACAGGCAGAAAGACCTGATCCCCAAAAAATAAGCAATTTAATGAATTGCTGCACTGCTGATATTCGAATGATTATACAATAAATCTTACAATGATCACTCCATCTAAAAGGCTGCAGCATCCAAGGGGTTAAATGGTTGGGGTCAGATGTATCTCAAGTCTAGGCCATTGCAGCAGGATCACAGCTGTATAACACAATCAGCTCCTGGTGTGGATGGTACTGCATAGCTCCTGTGCCCGTCCCATAACTGTATTTCCATTTGCAGGAACAGACCACACAAATGTACATACATTTACTTCCCATTGCAGGAAGGGATTAAAAGGAAAAATGGGTGGTAGCACTATCTGAGCCTACAATATAAACAGCACTCTCTGTTCAAAAATAATATACATTGAGTGAGACAGTTCTATTGACACATGACTCCTGTGTCGGACTTGGGCCCACCAGAAGAAATTATTCTAGAGGCCCAATCTATATATCAGTAAATCATCAGTATATCATCAATAAAGTTTAAAAAGTTTTGAAGTGATTGACTCCAAAAGCAGCAAAATGTTTTTTTTTTAATTCTTTAGGGCCTCTCAGGACATAAATCATTTATATAGAGAGACAGAAGCTGCACTGCCTTTAAACCTGTATACAGAGAGATAGGAAAATAATAGCCCCTGTGCCTAGCATTAAAATGAGCAGGGAGCCAGTACTATCGGTGCATACATCTCAAAAATAGACAGGAGGCAGTACTCTCACTACTGTACATCCATAGTGCATTACATCTGTTAACACTACAGAGATTTCAATATATTTGATATTTGGGAAGTATAGCACAATATATAGAGCTGTTCTTCCTCAATATGATGATGGACACCATGGCAGAACGCAACAGACCACAGAAGATGTGCCAAATTTTTCACAATGGCTAATACTATATGATATAGCCATTAAATGTTGCTAAATATGTCATAAACGTTTCTCTTTCATCTCTTGATTGGCTTACTTTTTAGACAAATATTTTGTACCAAAATTTTGACACAATTTTGTTGCAAAATATACAAATATGCCTGTTTTGGCACAAATTGAGTCACAATTCTAATGCATTTAACTTACTAAATGTCTCTCATATATGTTTTGAGTAGTCAGTTGTTCATATATTATTTTAGAGATGGAAAAAAATGGTTTCCATCCTGAGGAAAGGACAGTCAATTTTAGCCTCGACTCAAATTTTTCCAAACCTTTAGATTCTATAGAACCAGAATTTCTTGTGCTTTGGTTCAGGAGACTTTTCGGAGAAAGAGAGAAAGAAAGTGAGACTAAGTGTCACACGAGGGGTGTTCAATAAGTTATCTACCCCAGCATGTTCTGTCAGTTTTATAGAGCTGAGCTTGTCTGTGCAGGTTGAGACATGTCTAGAAATATAACACACAGTTTAGTTTAACGAATGCACTAGAAGTAACAGGATGGCAAGTGAGGTATAGTGCAGGTCTACAAAGAAAGTAAGGGATATGGAGCTTCGTTTTCATAATTAAAATCCTTACAAAGGAAGGAAAGGAAGGAAAAGAAGCCTAAAAGAAATCCATAAAAGGATGATTGATTTATATGTTTATATGTTAGTGATGCAGCTTCCAACTAGCAAGTAAAGTTTTGGGCCAAGCATCTTCAGAGGAAATGTGACATTAAGTGGAGGCCATGATTTTGGAAGATCATAGGGTCAAAGTCAGCGTTATAGCTCATGAATTAGGCATTTCACTTGGCACAGTTTCCAGTATCATTCATTGTGTTCTCATGATGTCAATGTCCGTTCCCAGTGGGTGTCACAAATGTTGATGCCTGAACAAAAAACTTATTGTAAGCAATTTTGACATGCTTAAAAAAAATCCAGGAGAATTCTATTCTCAAATTATTACATGTGATGAAACATGGCTCCACCATCATGATCCTGAGACCAAACAAGATTCCATGCAATGGAAACACAAGGGGTCACAAACTCCAAAGACATTTTGTGTGCAGCAGTCAGCTGGAAAGATCATGGCAACAGTTTTTTGGCATACAGGAGTTGTTTAATTACTAGAATTCATGCCACACAAGCAATTACTGGAGACACCTATGCTTCAACAATGAAAGCATTACATGAGGCAAAGAGAGACACAGCGGGAAGTTGTCATCTGGCGTGTTGATGCTTCACGACAATGCACCAGCTCACAAATCTCGCAAATCATAAGCTGTGATCAGGAAATGAGGCTTCATGGAACTTAACCATCCATCCTATAGTCCAAACCTGGCTCCCAGTAATTACTTTCTCTTTTGGAACCTGAAGATTCTCCATGGACAACGATTTTCTGTTGATAATGCAGTCAAAGAGGGGGTAACAGTGTTTCTAAAGCAGCAAGAAGTCTCCTTCTATTCTGAGGGCATCCGATTACTGGAGGTGAAGTGGAATAAGTGTGTTGAAGTCAAGGGTGAACACATTGAAAAGTAGTAAATGTAGTTTTCTCAGAAAATTTTGTTTTCATATTCAGGTAGATAACTTATTGCCCCCCACCCCACCTCCCAATAGATAGTTTTTTAGGGAGATTGAAGCACTTTTTATTTGGTTAGAATCGATTTGGCTCCAAATCGAATCACACACCCTATTCAGACAAATTTGACCCAAAACAAATTTCCAGAACTTCACTAATCACTAGGTATGTAAAAAACAATATCCTTTCAATAAGGTCTTCTGTAGCATCTTCCAGGAGCAGCATAAGTTCACTTGGGAACAACTTGCCAACGGCACCCAACGCAATAACTGATATGTTACTGTGTTACACGAATTTCCACGTAAACTGGGACCGTTTTCAGGCTTTTCAGAAACTCGGTAAGTTGACAAATGCTTTATGTCTTCTGTTGAGGATCTGAAACTTTGTGTACACTTGGTTGATCTTGTCATTAAAAATCTGGAACCCCAATGGAAAAGTAGCCGTGTGAACAGAGCCTACTATGCCTTTATGTGAGCAAAACGAATTTACTCATATCCATTATCCAGTTTAGTCATTTACAGGCATGCACAGCCTAGTTTTGAGAAGACCACCATTTACTGTATGTTTAGTAACAGTCCTGTCACCAAGTTGTTGTTTTTTTCAATGAAAGGTGACACTCAGCTTTGACATTGACAGCAATGCTTTTTGCTACCTCTCCCAGTCAGCACATCTCAGAATGAGACCCGCTTTTCTTCACTGCAGATTTCCATGTGAGACAAGCATATGTCTTGTCTGCATAAAATAAGTCACGTAAATGGGCCCTTTGGGGGTTTCTGTAAGGTGTAAGTAAAGGATCCCTGTGCTGGGTCTAGATCTTGTAGACACATCTTTGACGTCACGTTTATGAATGGACATTCATTTCCACTAACGACAGGGTTTTCTCCATTATGGAAGATGTTCGTATAAAATCGTCATTCCAAGCCATCAACCAAGGCAGTAAATAAGCATCAGCCTTTTACCAACTCAACATAAAAGTCTTTGGGACTTCAAATGAATTTAAAGCGTCGGATGATTGCTTTCCAATAAGGGTCAAACGGAGGACAGGAGAGAATTAACACTGGCTGTCCATGGCCCGTGCACCCCCAGCATTATTGCTTGTAAATCTAGATGCATTATGGGATATAAAATGTATAGTGTGTGCCGATCCCTAATTGTAATAAAATGAACCAAAACCTTTTATTCCAAGCAATATACAGGGATATTTTATATATTACACATACAAATTACTAGCTACACTTCCTCTATATAAATGACTTTCAAAAATTAAAGCTTTACTTAGTTTGAACCATTACAGCAAAGCTGAGATACAGATACCATCCTCCATACATGTTACAGGGCTAAACAATACAAAGTAATGGAAACAAGTGGCCATTGTTATATGTAATATGAGCTATGAGAAAAAAAAATGGTAACAGATTGATGAAAGAAAAACAAAGCATGTATTTACTACTTACTGTACCAAAATTAAGAATGCCCTTGCATGCCCAATTTCAGATGCCCTAATACCTACACAATAGTGCTAACAGTTAAAGCTAAATACGTATTGCTCTTAGAGGGGGGTGTCCAGTGTTTTTTTTTTTTTTTTTTTTTAAATCCTCCCCATCCTGTGATAACTATGAAGAGATCTACACTTACCTTCCCCCTGTTTGGGCTTGAACTTCTGGTCTCTGACTGCTAACTTCTGAACAAATGGGGACATGTGCTTCTACAGCCAATGACTGGCCATGGCGATGATGTAACCCCAATCAGCCCTTGACCCAGCAGTGACATTCTGCTTAGAGACACATCAATGCTGAGGCCAGTCATTAGCTGCAGTGGTGCACACAACTTCATCTGTGCAAAATTTGACAGGAGGGAACCAAAAGCTTACTGAAGACAGCCCAAGAGCCACAGAGCTGGAACAGAGTGGTGGGGTGCAAATAAATGTAGATCTCTTCACAAATTTTATAGGGTGGGAAAGGGAATTTATAAAAAATACAATCTTGGAAACTTCTTGTTTAAATGAAGCTTTTGTGTAAAATTCAATTAGTCAGAATGCTAGTCACACCATTTGGCGGAAAACTGGAATGGAGCTCCTATGTCCCAAATAAAGTCACTACCTTAGCAAATTACCTACCTTACTATTTAGATCATGTAACTTAAAGACTTTGTGTAACCTGTTTATATTGATGACCTGTCCTCAGGATAGATCATCAATATCTTATCAGCTGGGGGCCGACACCCAGCACCACTGCCAGTCAACTGTTTAAAGAGGAAGCATTTTTCCATGAGAGCATTGCCTGCTCTTAATTACACTGTCCGTCATCTCCTTTACAGCGGTGGTGTAGTGTAATTACAAGTACTGTCTCTATTCAAGTGATTGGAGCAAGTACTTGCAATTATACTGCATTTCCTAGATGATGGGCAGTGTAATGAAGAGAAAGTAGTGCTCAAAAGGAATGCTGCCTCTTCATCAAACAGCTGATCGGCTGGGGTGCGGGTTTCGGTCCCCTGCCGATCAGATATCGAGGACCTATCCTTAGGATAGGTCATTAATATAAACAGGCTGCACAAACCCTTTACTTAACAAACAGCTCAATTCACTCAAACCTAGTCATAATGGTGGAATGGGTTTATGAGGTGGCTCAAGAACTGAGCCTACTTCATACATTGCAGACTGTGTTATACAGCTGATACCTAAGCCTGAAGCCTTCAAGACGCCATCCTCTTTCCAGGAACTTTATTTTTTTGTTTTCTAATAAGCAATAAAAAATTTTAAAGACGAGTTGTTTGAACCCAGATTTGTTGCATTCAGGTTTCTCATGTTATTGCTTTTTCATAAATAAGACACAGTCCACTTCTCGTCTTTTGTCTCCATGTAACGTATATGCCAGAAAAAGCTTCCTACATATATGGTAATTGGAGGCAGTGATCGATGCCACATATAGGCTATAATGGCATCCATTTAACACACACTTCATCAGCTTTTCAATAGATTTCCATAATGTATCTGTCAAAGAAATACAATTATAGTCTATGAGTAAAGGATGCCTTTGTTACGCATCTGTTTAAAGTATATAGGCTATAGTAGGTACTCTGATTGGTATTATGGGGAAGTATTGTTGTTCTGTGGGAACTGTTATTTTGTGTTAGAACTTTTAACTTGGATACTTTGGTTTTGGCTGCTCTAGATGGTATATTATGGATAGCTTTATATGGACACAATTGTTAGGCAGTTGGTCTGGAACCACTGTATCACCCACATACTGTAGATATGACTTGGGGATACTCCTAAGGGCATTGTTGTTGCAGTCCTATCGTTTTCACCTATTAACCTTTATACAGGGACTGGACTTTGCTTCATGGAAACCACCAGGTCACTACTTGCTGGAGTACTCTGTTTGTTGGACGATGGGGAACACCGATAGGTCAGGTAAAACCACAATCTGGGAATGCGATTTCAGGGCAGGTAGAGCATGTGAAATATGATAAACAGTCTGAGGTCAGGACAGCAGTTCATTGTGAAAACAGAAATCAGGCAGAGGTCAGGCCAGGCAGTGAAGAGTTAAATCCATGAAACAGGCAGAAGTCGGTCCATAGGCAAACAAATATAATCAGCACATTTTTGCAGGATACTAACTGACTAGAATCTATTGCTCAGACAACCTCCCATAGGGAAAAATGTCCTATGTACTCCAAAGTGGCCACCCACTGGCTAGTGTGGATTTGGGTATGCGAACTGGACTCTTAAGAAGGAGGAGAGATGACAGTGAGCCTACAGGTCCAGAAGTGTCACAGCGGCTGACTGAGTAGGGACAGCCATGAGCCACTGCTGTAACAACTATTTCCACAATGGCTTTTTAAGGGAATGTTTCATTTGTTTCAAGTGTACCTGTACTTTAGCAAAACATAATATGTCTAGTGACCAAGTGCTACGACTCCCGCTGGTCAATTAAATGAAGACATGGAGGCACTCACAGAGAGCTGTTTCTCCTCACTCCTGGAGAAAGACAAGATGGGCTCATAGACTTTCTACAGAGCCCATCTTCAGCAGCAAGTAGAGACATCATTCTGTGTGAGAATTTCATTCTCTTCATTCTAAAAATTGGTGGAAATCTTGTGGTAAGCGTGATGAAGATAGAAGATCCTTCTATCTTCATTCAACAGGACCTGCGATGATGTCACCATGCTTACCACAAAAGGACCAGAGCAGTGACATCATCGCAGGTCCTTTTGTAGGTCCTGCAGAAAGAAGGAAGAAGAGGATACCGACTGCGCAATTAAGTGAATGAAGTGATTTTTTTAAAATTATTTTTAACACCTGAATGGCCATTTTATTTAGCATTCTGTCTTAAGAATGCTATTATTTTCGATATAACCATGTTATAATGGAAAATAATAAAGTGAAGTTTGGGTCCCCATTCACTTTAATGGGGTCGGGGTTCGGGGTGAAGTACGGGTCAAGTTCGGGTCCCGAACCCGAACTTTGACCTGAAGTTCAGCCAAACCCGGCGAACCTGAACGTTCATCGGCTCCCTATTTCTGGAATATTTCAATTTAAGGATTTTTGGGGAACATATAAAATAAACTGAAATAAAATTATATAATATACACTCACCGGCCACTTTATTAGGTACACCTGTCCAACTGCTCGTTAACACTTAATTTCTAATCAGCCAATCACATGGCGGCAACTCAGTGCATTTAGGCATGTAGACATGGTCAAGACAATCTCCTGCAGTTCAAACCGAGCATCAGTATGGGGAAGAAAGGTGATTTGAGTGCCTTTGAACGTGGCATGGTTGTTGGTGCCAGAAGGGCTGGTCTGAGTATTTCAGAAACTGCTGATCTACTGGGATTTTCACGCACAACCATCTCTAGGGTTTACAGAGAATGGTCCGAAAAAGAAAAAACATCCAGTGAGCGGCAGTTCTGTGGGCGGAAATGCCTTGTTGATGCCAGAGGTCAGAGGAGAATGGGCAGACTGGTTCGAGCTGATAGAAAGGCAACAGTGACTCAAATTGCCACCCGTTACAACCAAGGTAGGCAGAAGAGCATCTCTGAACGCACAGTACGTCGAACTTTGAGGCAGATGGGCTACAGCAGCAGAAGACCACACCGGGTGCCACTCCTTTCAGCTAAGAACAGGAAACTGAGGCTACAATTTGCACAAGCTCATCGAAATTGGACAGTAGAAGATTGGAAAAACGTTGCCTGGTCTGATGAGTCTCGATTTCTGCTGCGACATTCGGATGGTAGGGTCAGAATTTGGCGTCAACAACATGAAAGCATGGATCCATCCTGCCTTGTATCAACGGTTCAAGCTGGTGGTGGTGGTGTCATGGTGTGGGGAATATTTTCTTGGCACTCTTTGGGCCCCTTGGTACCAATTGAGCATCGTTGCAATGCCACAGCCTACCTGAGTATTGTTGCTGACCATGTCCATCCCTTTATGACCACAATGTACCCAACATCTGATGGCTACTTTCAGCAGGATAATGCGCCATGTCATAAAGATGGAATCATCTCAGACTGGTTTCTTGAACATGACAATGAGTTCACTGTACTCAAATGGCCTCCACAGTCACCAGATCTCAATCCAATAGAGCATCTTTGGGATGTGGTGGAACGGGAGATTCGCATCATGGATGTGCAGCCGACAAATCTGCGGCAACTGTGTGATGCCATCATGTCAATATGGACCAAAATCTCTGAGGAATGCTTCCAGCACCTTGTTGAATCTATGCCACGAAGAATTGAGGCAGTTCTGAAGGCAAAAGGGGGTCCAACCCGTTACTAGCATGGTGTACCTAATAAAGTGGCCGGTGAGTGTATATATATATATATATATATATATATATATATATATATATATATGTTACTTTCTTTGTTTTCTGATATATTCTGTTTAATATCTTGGCACTATGGATGGTTTCATGTGGATCTGGAATTCATACACGTTTATCCATTAATTGCAGCTCATATAATGCTGTTTATTTGTTACAGCACCTCAAAAAAGAAAATATGTAGGAGAGATCATTCAGAGAATGGTGAAACAGAGGAGATGTATAGGGCATATACGGGAATGCAGGGTCCTTAATGTCATAAATCTTGTAATATTCAATGGGGATGAAATAATTCAATAGTCCTCCAGGTAGAAGATGGCTAAGAACAAATGGTTGGTACCTAAGTCTCAAAAGTGAGAACTGCAATAGTTAAGTAACATATTATTTTAACATAATGGACAAAAATGATGCAAAGGCTTAACATTTAGAAACTAGAACCTCCAGCATGCTCCAGTCACTGCTATGTGAGTTCTGAAAACGGCCATGCAAGTGTGTATGCTGGAAGATTTACAACAGCTGCCAGAGGTTGCTGACCCTGGATATAGACAATACTATATCAGACTGGCAATTATGCTTCAAATGCTAAAGTATTACTACAATTTATAGAATATATAGAATTTCTTATTGAATTGTATTTTATGACTTTGTCCCATTGTCTGACGTGGACAACCTTGTCCCCGTCTCATATTGCTGGTCTTTGTCAGATCAACAACTCATGGGGGTCTTAACACTGGGAACTGTGACAGTTAGCTATTAATCCTTGGGAAGCAACCACGTAAAGTTGTGGTTTGACTATACAAAATAAAAAGTTATAGCATGAGACCAGTGAAGGTGTTTCACAGTCTGTGACCTAATGATCTACTTACATCAGTAGCCACATTACATATGGCTGATAGCAATCTCAAAGGATACCCACCCTTATTAAAGGGTTCACATCTAAAATATAATGGTGCTAGAACTACACAGCTCAGTCTCCTGGGTAGTGGATGGAGCTGGTAACTATGGGATGGGTTAATCAATATTAATCCCTTATAATTCAGGTTAGCAGGAAAGAGGATTTTCTAAGTAACAAAAGTCCAAAGTCTAGTCAGGATATGAAGACTCCAAATAATCAATGTAGGCTTGACTGCAGGTTCATCACACAATTATAGAAAATAGTATGTGTTGAGGGGGCTGTTTGCTTACCATTGTCTTTTGTTGATTCCCAACTGTGGAGAGACATGGAGGGCTGCACACTCCAAGACTTCTAAAAGTCAACAGGCTGACTCTCCAGAGACAATGTGGTTCCCACACCCAGAGAGTCTGATATGCCTCCTCTGTCCAGTCTCTTATCATTATCGGCAGTAAATCCCCTCACTGTGACTTGGCTAATGCTGGTGAGTAAGACTGGAGATGAAGGCCTGACTGTGGGGGATAAGGGTTTCCACACCTGGTCAGCACTTCATTCTGCACTGCTTCCAACAGTTGACTAGGATGCGGTATGGCCACTCCATTCACACAGTCCCTTTTGCTTCAAACAGTGCCACAGAACTCTTGGACATCAGTAATGAGAGCTCCTACCATCAGATGATGGAGCAGCCCCAGATTTTCTATGGGCAGACAGCAGGGATGGGTGGTCATTTTTTTCGACTTGGTTAACTTATAGGATGTACCTGCATCGAAAGTCCGACCACAAATATCAACGTCCTAGACAACCCCTTTAAGATCTCCTGCTACTTTGACTATGGTGCTCTCAACTACAAAGTACAGATTTATGTGAGATTTACTGTAAAATAATTTCAGAAATTAAAGTTTAGAATTAGCCATCATTTCAAATCTAGATGGCCAGAATGGTAAAATGTCCAGCGAAGGTACTAAACTATGTCAGATTAATAACATAGAGCAGGACAATTATTCCTTAATATAATGATTTGCACAAAATTGCACTGTGAAAAGTAGAAATGGCAGATGAGATTCAACATAGATAATGTAAGTTAATGCACATGGACTCTAGTAAAAAATGATGCTAGTTACATAATAAATTTAAGAAGAATGACGGAAAAAATTGATTAGTGATATTCGAAAGGTGTAAGCACTGCAGAAAAAGAGCTATCTACAGGCTAGAGGATAAGTATCTGACCAGTTGGGGAGCACTAGAACGGACATATCTGAGTGAATCCAGTAAAGGTCAGGCATGCTAACTGCCATTCCATTTCATCTGTTTAGGACTGCTGGAAATAGATGAGTGTTGTACTGAGCTATCCTATGGCAGTCCCATACAGTTGAATGGAGAGTTAGCAAGCATGCATGACCATTGAATGACTGTTTGGGGTTCTAAGTTAGCAGCTGCACTCATGCCCTGGAGATTGTAAGGGTCCAAATGCCCCTCTGCCATATAAGATGACATTAGTATTATAAATCGCACATGGTAAGTGGGTGGCCATTACAGAGGGCCTGTGATCTACCGTTACTACTTAAGATAGAACATTACAATATTTGACCACTCTGTCAAGATTCATGTTCACAAGTGCATATTCATAAAGCAAGCATACAGAAAAATAATAAAAATATGGCTGCACAACATTTAACATGCAAACAATAGAACTAAGGAATGGGGATCATTGATCCTTATAAATTAAAGTGCTATTATACCTACTAGAAATGAAAATTGAAAAAATAGAAGGTCTTTGTGCACATTTTTGACAGACACACGTTTGATCAAAAATGTGCACAAAGAGCTTCAGTTTTTCAATTTTCATTTCTTGTAGGTATAATACCTGCAGCCATATCTTTATTATTTTTCTGTCAAGAACCAATGGCAGAAAACAGAGGGGGTTGATCAAGTAGACTTTCTAAGGCTTCTTGCATTTGCAGGATCCGTTTGTGAGATCCGTCCAGGCACTCACAAACAGATCCATCATGATAATACAACCGTCTGCATCCGTTCTGAACGGATCCATTTGTATTATCTTTTACATAGCAAAGACGGATCCGTCTTGAACTCCATTGAAAGTCAATGGAGGACGGATCCGTTTTCTATTGTGTCAGACAAAACGGATCCGTCCCCATTGACTTACATTGTGAGTCATGACGGATCCGTTTGCATCAGTTTCCTCATGCGGACACCAAAACGCAGCAAGCAGCATTTTAGTGTCCACCTCCAAAACGGAATAGAGACTGAACTGAAGCAAAACTGATGCATTCTGAACGGATCCTTTTCCATCCAGAATGCATTAGGACAAAACTGATCAGTTTAGGACTGTTTGTGAGAGCCTGTGACGGATCTCACAAACGGATCCTTACAACGCAAGTGTGAAAGTAGCCTTATATGAATAGACAAAGTCCTTCTTCTTCCAGAACTGACTACACTGAATGGGTGTAGTTAGAGTTACCTCTAATCTCAGTCACTGCTGGCAGACATTTGCTGTACGATACAGCTGGCAACTGCCATGTATGAAGAGAGCTCAGTGAGCCGGCTCGATGCAACCTTTTAAAGGGCATCTGTTAGTAGATTTGCACCTATGACACTGGCTGACCTGTTGCATGTGCACTTGGCAGCTGAAGGCATCTATGTTGGTCCCATGTTCACATGTACCTGCAATGCTGAGAAAAATTATGTTTTGTGCCACACCCTTTCTACTCTAATCGACAGGATTAGCTGTGATGAAGTTCTGTCAATCAAGATGCTGAGGGTGTGGCAGTTGCAGAGAGAATTGAGCCTCTAGGTGTAATGCAACGCACCCATTGCTCCTAGACGCTCATTTGAATATATTAAAATGTTTTTCTCAGCAATGTGGGAACATATGAATATGGGACCAACAAAGATGCCTTCAGATGACATGCAAGCAAAACTATTCATAGACTGCAATAAACATCCATGTGGGTGGCCACATATAGAAAGCATACTAAAACATGGCCAAGAATGCCAAAAAGCGAACCAACATATGATGCACATCCAAATGTAAAATAAATATAGAATTTTGGATGTGCATCATATGTTGGTTCGCTTTTTGTCATTCTTGGCCATGTTTTAGTGTAATAATTGAGGTTTGTACCAATGTTTGCACTCCGTATTATATATTAGTGTGCCCCCAGTTCTTTCTGTGCAATACATATAGGAAGCATAAACATCTCCCAACAGAATATCATAAGATAATGGTTTTTTTCAAAGCCAGTCATCTCATACGTACTACTTCTCCGGATATATGGCGCCAAGAGGACAAGTAAGGAAAGACATATCTTTTAATAGGTGCAACACAACATTTAGTCTTAAATTCGGGGCTACTTTGAAACATTTAGAAATACTGCTCTCCTGTAATCTCAGTAAGTAGGGACAAACACGAACAGTGATCTCTAACTGAAATCCTGCCTGCTGTCATTGCCTACTTGCAGTGCAAGCCAAGCTCTAAGTAGCAAGTCCGCAACTGGTTGATATTACCTACACTGCTAGGGTGCGGGACAAGAAAAAAACAAGGCACAACGACAGAGTTATACAGAAATGGGTCATAACCAGGAGGACAAAAAAGCACCAAATCGAGAGATAGAATAGATAAAAGCCAAGCCGAGATCAGAACCAGACAAGAAGCTCAGTACCAATACTTTAGAGAGTAGTCAATAAGGCAAGCCGAGATCAGAACACGGGTAATCCAAAAACACATGAACAGGAATCAAGAACACAGCTAGTGAGTCACAGAAACAGTGACAAAGGTGTATGGCCAGGAGGGAAATTAAATAGAGCACTAAGTCCCTGGATCAGAACCTGATAGGTCCATGGACTCAGCGCTCCATAGGACAGCATACAATCTTCACAGCAACTGCACAGCTAGGCTGTAACTAAACCATCCACCTATCTGTCCCAGCTCATGCACACTGCAAGGAGAAACAGAGCATTGAGCTCTATTGTTAGGGTTGGCAACCACGTCACCGAGTGCATGGCCTGGTAGCGCGTCTCACCCAGCTCAGTTAGCAGGACCCTGGACAGGTAAGTTCATGACATCTCCACTCTAAGATTACATAAAACTAGGGTCACTAGTTTTGATCATAAGCTTTAACTAACTGTTACAATTTCTTTACATATCTGAATAATCACCTTGAGAAAGCAGCAATTATATTGCTATTGTTAACACACCGGTCAGTGGAATCTCCATTGATGTGAATTACATTTTGATGATAGATCAGCAATCCAAGACTTTAAAAAAAATCATATATCTGGAAATGGCCAAGAGAAATAATAATGCATCTTGTTGAGATCTCTGCCAGTCTTCTATGTAATTCACTTAAAAGTGGAAAAGGAAAAGGTTATCCAATGCTCAGATGACGGGTTTCTTTTTGTACAGCTAAGATTATGGCCTTACCAGGCTATCTTTTCAGATTTTTATTTTTTATGGCTGACAACAGGTCAACAAAGCGTATCTGATGTTACTTGTTTTGCAGATTTTAAGACTTTTTTGTATTCGCAACATTTTAGAATGTAAAAAAAATTGTTCACCGGATGAGTAATACGCTTGCTAATCCCCATTTCTCAGACTTTCTATGCTACATGTCTTGACCCACTCAAGATATATAAAGCTATATCCTGATGGTCTAGGCTCATGTACTCTCATATGTGTGCAGCATGCCACAGGGGAAATCAGAGGCAAGGATAGGAGTGATAGTAGCAAGAATAGTGGTTGCAGTACCCACACACTCCCTTGGGCCATGGAATGATGGGAAGGACATGCCATCTCTTTGCTTCAGAGCACCCTCTGGTTTTGGGATCCCCCTGCCTGGTGTTCTTTGAGGTGCCCTTGATGTTGAGGGTTGCGTTGAGGCGCAGAGGAGCAGAACATTTCTTTACTGAAGAATTCAGTTGGAGCACATCAGTTACAACTCTTAGCACGCAATGGACTGGCAGATATTACACAAATGAAATTTTTCAGCAGTTCTTACAGGTGACATTGCTAAACACGTAGATAATCAAGGTGTTCCTTTAGAAAAACTCTCTTAATGCACTACCCTAACTGAATTGTACTTAAGCATCCAGGAATGAGGGTGCACACTTTCTTTGGTACGATGCAATGACAGGGTGGACCCCCATGTTAGAGTATGCTCTGCATGTTATCACGTTATCATACTCACAGTTTAAGTTTTCCACAATGTCCTCAGCGGGATGTGGAACCGTGGGTATATTTGGATTTCTGCTTTTTGAAAACTTGTAAAGGGCCTTACACAACTGAACAATGTGGCGCTAGAGTTTATAAGCTTTGTGTGATGTAATTCACCACTACATAACTTCTACTCTGAAGTTCTGTTTCTGTCTCCCTCTCTCCCTCTCTCTCTCTCTCTCTCTCTCTCTCTATTTCTTCAGGAATGTTTTTCCATTTAAATTTTTTTTTCTGGCTCGGGCTGATGTCAAATCCTGGGCTGGCTTTTCAGTCAGCTACTACATTTTTGCTTCTGTTCTCCACACTGACTCAGAATGGACTGACTTGTCTGATTAGACTGAGTAGAATGTTCTCACTCCTCCTTTCTCTATATATATATATATGAGGGTGACACCTAGTGGTGGCTGTAAATATGGTCTATTGATACCTTGTGGAAACATACACGCGAATGCAGGTACCACACACACATTTTTTAACCCCTTTGCAGTGTACCATGAACTCTCTTTTTATTAATCTGTATCACAATGAACTTCCAATCAGAATGACCAGTAAGGGGATATTCCCATTTCAACATGTACGGCTTTTCCATAGGATACAACATAAAAGTCTGATAGGTACAGTTCAGACCTGAACTTATAAAAAAAAAAAAACAGGGCCCCCATCTCGGTATCTGTTGTGAATGAGGAGGTAGTTACGAATGACCAGTTCTCTCTCTGTTTAGTACTCAATGAGATTTCCTAAAATGACCAAGCATGCTTTTGGGCTCTCCAATGCATGCACATTTACTTAATAAACATTATAAAGAAACCTCAATAACTGAATGTAACTCAAAATGTTCAGTATCTACTTGTGTCTACCTTTCTTTTTACTGCGTCCATTCTTTTCAGAAGACTTGCTATCAGTTTTTCAAAGATGTCTGAAGAGACATTTCACCTGGATTTCCATATATCCCTACAACCCCAAAGTTTAGTGTTACGACTCTGATCAAAACGTGGTTCTTTGAGCTGCAAATGGATGATGCTGTCTAAACCGAGAAAGTCGAAAAGATCTCCCTGTTTTTCACCGTAAAGGAGGTGTACCAACTTTTTCCAGTTGGGTTCCAGATTGAAATCCCCAGAGTAGTGGGGCACTGTTCAAAAGCCTGGAGCACAAGCAGAGGTAAAGTCAAGAACCAACCCATAGATGGTCAGAACAAACCAGAGGATGGGACAGAGATGTAATCAGAACATCAAGAACACCAAGAGATGAGACTAGGAAGACCACAAGGTTTTTCAATCCACAGGCATTGGTGGAACAGACAAGTCCTTCTAAATGTGCTGCTGGGCTGTGATATCGTATTGGACCAGTTGCAGTGGACTCTTCACAGCCGTGTAATTAGTGCAAATACCTTGCTCATCTATAACGCATTTTTATCCCAGTGAGCATTTTTTTGCAGATATTTTCAAATATGTTTGTAACTACATTCATGATGTTTTCAGTCAAAAGCAAATCACAATCCCCAGATGTCATTACATATCTCCAAGCATGCAAATTTTCAATTTATTTGTCAAGTTCTTATTCTCAGCAACTACTTCTTGACAGCCAAATATCACTTCAGTCCAAAAGAGTTGAGTTGTCTTCTCACAGTGAAAGGATGGACAGAAACACCTGTGGACTTTTTCCTATCAGACAGATGAAAAGAGTGTGATTTTCTCCAAGATAACATCTTTCTTAGCCATTTTAGATGTACCTGCAGCTAAGAATTGTTTAAGTAGTGGCAAATGTGGGAACATTTCTGATGGTACAGCACAGCTGTAATTGGTTAGTTTTTAAGATTGGAATGACTGAAAAGTCAAAGTGGCAGTAGGGAGTAGGGTGTACAAGAATAGTGAAGTGAATTTTGAGAGATTTAATATTATTCTTAAAATGTTGGAAGAGTTTGTCTAATCTTCTGAAAAAAGTTTCTTATGTTTTCGTACATTCTTTGCTGATGGTGAAACATCTATACTGTAGCTGGGAGGTTCTGTTTCACAGTACTTTAACCAAAAAGACAGAACAGAATAAAAACACAATTAAAAGCCACTTTTCAGAGTTTTATTACATTTACGTCTCATGGACATCACCTTATTTTTTATCCATGTGCCACTAGCATTTTTTGCATACACCACACTGAGCTATTCATGTCTATAGGGCTGTGCACACATACTGTACATATTTTTTGTGTGTCCGCGTGGCTGTTCCACAAATGACAGAACACGCCCCATTTCTGTCCATATTGAGGATGAGAATAGCCCTTTCTATTGTTGAAAGTGGGAAAAATATAGAATGCACAGGAAAGGTATCCGTATTTTGAGGATCCATTGCTTGTGGACCAAAATCTGGACACGTCCCTGTGCATGAGGGAGCTGTCTAAATGATCTTTCTACAATTAACTTGTAACCCTCTTTTTCAAAGGATAGATATGTTTTTATGCCAAATAGGAATGATTATTTTTTTCTTCTCACTGCCTTTCCCCAATACTTCTGGTTGAAGTGAAATATCAATAGTATAACTCTTCGGTATGATTATTTATAAAAGAGGCTATAGATATGTTATGGATTAAAGGTACATTTTCTGCATACTCAGATCACTGAAACATGTATGTCAATGAGGGAAAGTGTAATGCTAGGAAACTGAAGGAAAACTGGTGGTCAGCAAATTATTATTATTATTATTATTTATTATTAAAGCGCCATTCATTCCACAACGCTGTACATGTTAAAAAGGGGTTTACATACATAGTCTAGACAATTGCTCTAGGACAAACAAGTTACAGACTGGTACAGAAGGAGAGAGGGCCCTGCCCGTGAAGGCTTACAATCTATGCGGTATGGGAGGACACAGTAGGTGAGGGTAAAGCTGGTCATGGCAGTGTAGCAGCAGCAGGGTCACAGGTTGTAGGCTTGTCTGAAGAGGTGGGTTTTCAGATTTATTTTGAAGGATTCCACTGTAGGTGAGAGTCTGATATGTTGGGGTACAGAGTTCCAGAGTATTGGGGCTGCGCGGGAGAAATCCTGGAGGCGATTGTGTGAAGAGTTGATAAGAGTGGAGGAGAGAAGGAGGTCTTGTGAGGATCGGAGATTACGTGTGGGGATGTATCGGGAGAGTAGTTCTGAGATGTAGGGAGGGGACAGGTTGTGGATGGCCTTGTATGTATTTGTTAGTATTTTAAACTGTATTCTCTGGGGAATGGGGAGCCAGTGAAGGGATTGGCAAAGGGGAGAGGCAGAGGAGTAACCGGGTGAGAGGTGGATTAGTCGGGCAGCAGAGTTGAGGATAGATTGGAGGGGGGCTAGGGTGCTAGATGGAAGGCCACAGAGGAGAATGTTGCAGTAGTCTAGGCGGGAGATGATGAGGGCATGTATTAGTACTTTGGCAGACTCATAGTTGAGGAACGCACGGATACGGGAGATATTTTTGAGTTGGAGGCGGCAGGTGGTGGAAAGGGCTTGGATGTGTGGTCTGAAGGAGAGTGCATAATCCAAGGTCACTCCAAGGCAGCGGACCTGTTTAACGGGGGAGAGTGTGCAGTCGTTGATGGTGATAGATAGGTCTGTTGGGAGGGCTGTGCAAGATGGTGGAAAGATGATAAATTCTGTTTTATCCATGTTAAGTTTTAGAAAGCGTGAGGAAAAGAAAGAGGATATTGAAGATAGGCATTGTGGGACTCTGGATAGTAAGGTGGCGATGTCTGGACCAGAGAGGTAGATTTGTGTGTCATCAGCATAAAAGTGATACTGAAAGCCATGTAAAATAGAAAAAACAAGAGAAGAGCGCCACATGTGCGGTATCTATGTAATATATGAAAATATATATAGTTCACACGATTGCGCTTACCGGATGGAGTTGTGAATGGGTCACAACTACCTCTGAAGGCTTCACTGGTTTATTTGTGGCTAACCAGTATGCCAGTATGGCAAATGCGGTGTACCAAATTTTGCGCAAGCCGTCGAGCTCTGAGCACCCTTGAGGGCTGGGGTACTCTTTACCCGCTTCCCGCAGGAAGGGGGGCTTATGCAGAGCCCTTCCCAGGTGCCAGTAGGGAGGCGGCTGGTGGATGGGCACACCGACCACAGTTGGGCAAAAACTCCCAGGGTGTACTGGGAGGCAAATGCAGTGTTAGGGCTAGAGACAAGAGCGAGGTCAAAAACGTAAGCCAGGACACGAGAACCAGAAAGACACAAGTACCAAAGACGAAGTCTAAACCAGAGAGAAACACTCACCAGATAGCTTAGTTCCAGCACTGCAAGTAACTGAAATAATCAGCAATGTGTGAGGGCAAACAGCTAGTTTAAATAGCCCTCCAGGGATCACATGACATTGCTGACATCACACCCAATCTCCATCCTCAGGCCAAGGAAGCACAGGTGAGGACTGAGTGGGTGAAAAGCAGAGAACCTCCCACCAACTCCCTGACTCAGGAGATATAGTGGTAGTGGTTCCCTGGCAACAGCTGACGCTAGGAGCCCCGGCGTCCCCGGGGCCCCTGGCTAGCGTCAGCACTGGGAATGATGGCGTCCCATCTCCCAGCAGTACCAGGATATGTAGTGCGTCTCACAGAATGACGCATGCACATAAAGCACAAACCCTTACTGGATCTGCTCGTGGGCAGCGAGGAGCGAGGGATGCTATGCCGAGGGGCCAGAGACCTGACAGTACCCCTCCCTTGAGGAGAGACCTCCAGGCTCTCACCACCCGGTTTGTCCGGAAAGCTGGAATGAAATTCCGCAATCAACTTATCTGCATGGATACGATTTTTAGGAACCCATGACCTCTCCTCTGGCCCATACCCTTTCCAGTGGACCAGGTATTGGACAGAATTTTGAACCCTCCGGGAATCAATAATCTGTTCAACTTCATACTCCTCCTGACTATCAACCATAATAGGGCCAGGTGGAGTATGGGGTACCAAAGGCTCCCAAGCCTTTTTAAGGAGGGATCTGTGGAATACGTTAGGGATCCTTAAATTCCCAGGGAGTTTAACTCTAAATGCAACTCGATTGATTACCTCCAAAATGGGGTATGGACCGATAAACCTGGGGGAAAGCTTAATACAGCGAACTTTAAGCTTGAGATACTTAGTGGAAACCCACACCAGGTCTCCAACTCTCAAATCCTCCCCCTGAGATTGGTGTTTATCAGTCGCAACCTTCTGCTGGCCAACTGTTTTTTGGAGGTGTCGACAAATACCCGTCCATACCTCCTTTAGCCAATTGGTAGTCTCAGTGACCCCCGGGATATCATCACAACCTTTAAAAAAGGCTGGGGACCTGGGGCGGAACCCCAAGTTACAGTAAAAGGGGGACGTACCCAGAAACTCATGATGCCTATTATTAAGGGCAAACTCAGCTAAAGGTAGGTACCTGCCCCATTCAAGCTGGTTGTCTGAGCAAAAATACCTAAGATAGGTTTCCAAGGACTGGTTGGTTCTTCCCGTGAGACCATTCGACTGCGGATGGTAAGCCGAAGAGAAAGACAACTCCATCCCAAAACGCCTGCAGAAGGCTTTCCAAAACCTAGAAATGAACTGGGTACCTCTGTCAAACACAATGCTACAAGGAACCCCATTCAACCTGACAACATTATCGATAAATATGTTGACCATATCCTGGGATGAGGGCAACCGGGGGAGGGGAATGGGAGGGGAATGGGAGGGGAATGGGAGGGGAATGGGAGGGGAATGAGATGACGGGAAAACCGATCCACAAAAACCCAGATAACGGTTTTGCCCTCAGAGGCAGGGAGATCGGTGATAAAGTCCATCGAGATGTGCGACCAGGATCGGTCTGGGATGGGAAGGGGAGGAGCTTCCCAGGCTGAGAAGACCAAGGTACCTTACTCCTGGCACACACCTCACAGGAACGGACAAATGCCTCAACATCCTGTCTCAAAGTAGGCTACCAAAACCCCTGCCTAACCAGATGAGACGTTCCTTTTATTCCTGGATGGCCCGCCAGGACAGAGTCATGGCAACTCTGAATGATGCGGAGCCTCAGGTGAACTGGGAAAAATTGTTTATCCTGAGGGGTATCTGTGGGGGCCAGGTGTTGCGATTTCATCACCTCCCATTCGACGTTGATGGAGGCGACTACCACCCCTTGGGGAAGAATAGGAGGTGGACTAGCCTCTTCTTGCTGAATAGGGCACAGACTCCTGGATAACGCATCAGCTCGAGTGTTTTTAGAGCCAGGAATAAATTATATGGTAAACTTAAATCTAGAGAAAAACAAGGCACACCTAGCCTGCCTGGGTTAAGCCTTTTGGTGTTCTCCAGATATATCAGGTTCTTATGGTCGGTGAGAACCACTAATGGATGTCTGGCTCCTTCTAGGAAGTGCCTCCATTCCTCGAGAGCCAATTCCCTGTTGCCAATGTTGTAATTTAACTTGGGGCTAGAGAACTTCCTAGAGAAGAAGGCACAAGATCGCAGGTGTGTGAGAGAAGGGGACCCCTGGGATAACAACGCCCCTACTCCAACTTCTGATGCATCCACCTATACTACAAATTGCCTGTATAGGTCGGGTTGAACAAGGAGAGGGGCGGATGTAAACGCCCTCTTGAGGTTGGAAAATGCGGAGACAGCATCAGCCCCCACCTAGATACGTCGGCCCCTTTGTGGGTGAGGTCCGTAAGGGGCTTCACAATCTTGGAGAAATCCTTAATAAATCTCCTATAAAAGTTGGCAAAACCCAGGAACCTTTGAAGGGCCTTAAGTTTCCGGGGTTGGACCCAATCTCGTATGGCCTGCACTTTGGCGGGGTCCATACGAAAACCAGAGTATGACAAAATAACTCCAAGGAACCCGATCTCTTCGACCTCAAAGGAACACTTAGGAGTATTGACATACAGGGAGTTATCACTAAGCCTTTTGAGGACCAGACGCACATGGTCCCTGTGGGACTAGACATCTTTGGAAAAGATCAAAATGTTGTCAATGTACACAATGACGAACAGTCCCAACACATCCCTAAAGATGTCAATAACAAAAGCTTGAAACACGGCCGGGTCATTACAAAGCCCAAAAGGCATCACTAAGTACTCAAAGTGTCCTTCGGGCGTGTTAAAGGCCGTCTTTCATTCATCACCTGACTTTATACGGACAAGGTTGTAGGCCCCTGTAAGATCCAACTTAGTGAAGATCTTGGCCCCCAGGAGCTGGTTGTATAAGTCAGGGATGAGAGGAAGGGGATATTGGTTTCTAATGGTGATTTTGTTGAGTTCTCGATAGTCGATACACGGCCTTAATCCCCCATCCTTTTTGGAAACATAAAAGAAACCGGCTCCTACCGGAGGCTTGGAGGGACGAAAGAAGCCCTTAGCGACATTCTCCCGGACATAATCCCTTATGGCCACCCTCTCAGGTTCTGAGAGATTAAAACTTCTGCCCTTTGGCAGAGGGGCCCCTGCAACCAAGTGTATCTCGTAGTCATAGGGTTGGTGCGGTGGTAATATAGAACTTCCTCTTTCCGAAAATACTTCTGGAAATTCCTTCAAATACCAGGGGACCTGAGTAGAAGAGCAACCAACCGGAGTAATCTCCTGGATACATTTACCCTGACACTCCTTACTCCAACTGGTGGCATCCCCATTGACCCAATCAATACAGGGATTATGCTGCCTGAGCTATGGCAGGCCTAATACCACAGAAGCAGGAAGGGCATGCAGAACCCAGAGGTTAATTTTCTCCTTGTGAAACCACCCCACCTGTAAAGAGACTGGTTTGTCAGCGACCGCCTCTACATTCTGATCGAGGAATGAGCCATCTAGTGTGGTGAGGCTAATACCAGATTTCAGGGTTTTAAGGGGTACTCCCAGACCCCAGGCTATGGCATGATCCAAGAAATTAACCTCAGCTCCACAGTCAACAAAAGCATGACCCTTCACCTCCCTCCCCTGATAAGCAATCATAATGGGAAACAACACTTTTTAAATGGGGGTACTGAGCGCCTAGTTGGGGAGCCCCTGCTGAATGCTCCAGACGAGGACAGTCCTGCTCCTGATGCGTGGATGATCCGCAGAGCAGGCATCGTTTCTGGGATCAGGGACGTGGCCTCACAGCACGCGATGGGATGGTCTTTCCCAGCTGCATGGGTTCTTAAGTCGGAGGAGATGTTAACCTTGTCACAGGTGAGATTCCCTTGTAAATGGACTTATCGTGTAACCGTTCACGTTGCCTTCTATCCAGATGCACAGCCAAGGCCATGGCAGACTCCAGATCTTGTGGTGGCGAGTGGTGCACCAACATGTCCTTAAGGGAATCCGTTAACCCACACAGGAAAGCACTCCGCAATGCGGCATCATTCCATTTGGTCTTGATGGCCCACCGCCTGAATTGGGAGCAATACTCCTCTGCCAAGAGATCGCCCTGATGGAGTGATCTAAGATTAGATTCAGCAATGGCGGTTCTGTCTGGTTCATCGTAAATGAGGCTCAGCGCCTTGAAAAATTCTGGGCATTATGGGAATTATGGGCAGGGGAATTCTCAGTGAGAGTAAAGGCCCATGTCTGGGGATCCCCCCTGAAAAGGGAAATCACTAGGCCCACCTGAGTCTGCTCATCACCCAAGGAGGTGGGTCTAAGTCAGAAATACAATTTGCAACTGTCGCAAAAATTAAAAAATTGCTTGCGATCCCCTGAAAAAAAATCAGGTAGGGGAACCTTAGGCTCAGCAGATGTCCCGCCAATAATGATAACATACACGTCAATCAAAAAGTCTTAGTCCATAATAATAATACGTGTTGAACTGTTAAAAGGTTACCTTTAATAGGTTCCGTGGACGGGTACCAAATGTGAAAAAAGACAAAGATACAAAAACAAGAGACCAATTGTGTGGGGCCGGGATTAATATATTATCCCTATTACGCCCTGATACTGGACTCAGCCCAGAGGTATCCCCAGATGGTAGGGATCCTCTGTCCTCGTACCTAAGGCCTAATCAGTCTCCTGAAAAGCCCTAACAAGAGAATGGAGGGAGGGCTAGGCAAAAATATAACCCGCCCACCATTCTCAAAACAAATTAAATGGTCAATGCAGACCCCGACGCGTTTCTCCAAAAAATGGGTCCTCAGGGGGTAATATTATATATAAAACCAATGCGTAGGGAACTCTTATATAGATAAAGAGAGTATACTTATCCCCGTCTTGTGGTGGGTGTAAGCTGTGATGAAGCTTGACGATATAACCCAACGCAGCTGACGGGGAATGTATCAGAATGTCTGCAGTGATAGTGCAGGGCAGATGTCCCGCCCCCAAACCCAGGATAAGATATGGGCATATTTGGGGCGGCTGAGGTTAACTGGGCTAACGCCTGGGTATGGTTCCCCACTGTCATAGCTAGATCCTGAAACATGCTTAGCAGATTATGCATCTGTTCACTTAGCTGCTTTGCAGGATCCATAGGTAAGGCTGATTATTCTGTAATGCTAGGAAACTGAAGCCAAACTGGTGGTCAGCAAATGCGGTGTACCAAACATGCTTTGCGCAAGCCGTCGCGGTCTGAGCACCCTTGAGGGCCGGGGTACTCTTCACCCGCTTCCCGCAGGAAGGGGGGCTTATGCAGAGCCCTTCCCAGGTGCCAGTAGGGAGGCGGCTGGTGGATGGGCACACCGACCACAGTTGGGCAAAAACTCCCAGGGTGTACTGGGAGGAAAATGCAGTGTTATGGCTAGAGACAAGAGCGAGGTCAAAAACGTAAGCCAGGACATGAGAACCAGAAAGACACCAGTACCAAAGACGAAGTCTAAACCAGAGAGAAACACTCACCAGATAGCTTAGTTCCAGCACTGCAAGTAACTGTAACAATCAGCAATGTGTGAGGGCAAACAGCTAGTTTAAATAGTATCAGACCATAGGAAGACCTGCACTCAATTGCTGAAATTGTATGGAATTTTAATCAAAAATAATAATAACACACAGTTAAAAATATACATAAAATCAATAAAATCAGATTAAGAAAAAATGTTCCAACACATTATGAAGTCATCAGTCCATAATAGGTTAATTTTGCAATATTTTGGTGACAGTCCAATAGGTCTATTAGTTGTTGATTAGTAAGCTCCAATTTTCTAATATAGATATAATAATTATTGTCCCATATGTGGAATAGCCAGCATGAGGAAATGTAACAATCCAAATAGGTATAGCCTTTACAGGCTCTTATCGATCTCACAAAGTCTGGGGAGTTCGGATCTTCCCACTATATATTCCGTGGGAAGTTCGGTGTTAAATATATATTCGAGGTAGTATAAAGATCTCCAATTGGGGTACTCACTCCGTATCACTGTGGTATGGAGGCTGTTTCCGCCGTAACTGAGGTGCCGGTCTTGTTCGGATATTACTTCTCAGTTACCTCGCTGATGTGGCGTCCTTCCCCGTACGGCGTGTCACGTGACCTAGGACGTAAGCGGTCACGTGATTGAATCATGTGATCGGAACCTTGCTTTTGCAGATCGGTATAGTCCGCTTTTCAAAATTCTTAAAAGGCAGCCTCCTTTTTGGTTTTAAATGCAAAAGCCAGATAGCTTAGTTCCAGCACTGCAAGTAACTGAAATAATCAGCCTGGCTGTTATAATTTTTTACTGTACACAGTACTCCATGTGTGGTCTGACTAGTGATTTTTAAAGTGGCAGGACTATGTTCTCATCACGGGCATCTATGCCTCTTTTGATGCAACCCATTATCTTATTGGCCTTGGCAGTAGCTGTCTGACACTGGTTTCTACAGATTAGTTTGCTGTTCACTAAAATTCCTAGGTCCTTTTCCATGTCAGAGTTACCTAATATTTTAGTACATTTAGTATGTACTGGTGACTTGCATTATTCCTTCCCATATGCATAACCTTACATTTGTCAGTGTTAAACCTCATCTGCCACTTCTCTGCGCAAGCTCTCAGTCTATCCAGATTCATCTGTAGCAGTGTACTGTCCTCTTCTGTGTTAATTACTTTACACAGTTTAGTGTCATCTGCAAAAATTGATATTTTACTGTGCAAGCTTTCTACAAGATCATTAATAAATATATTGAAGAGAATAGGGCCCAAAACTGACCCCTGTGGTACCCCACTAGTGACAGTGACCCAATCTGAATATGTGCCGTTAATAACCACCCTCTGTTTTCTATCACTGAGCCAGTTACTTACCCACATACAGACATTTTCTCCCAGGCCAAGCATTCTCATTTTATATACTAATCTTTTATGTGGTACCGTGTCAAATGCTTTGAAGAAGTCCAGATATTTGACATCCATTGATTCGCCGCGGTCCAGTCTAGAACTTACCTCCTCATAGAAACTGATAAAATTGGTTTGACATGACCGATCCCTCATGAAGCCATGCTGATATGGAGTTATTTGCTTATTTTCATTGAGGTACTCCAAGATAGCATCTCTTAGAAAACCCTCAAACAGTTTACCCACGACAGATGTTAAACTTACCGGCCTATAGTTCCCGGGCTCTGTTTTTGGACCCTTTTTGAATATTGGCACCACATTTGCTATGCACCAATCCTGTGGTACACTCCCTGTCAGTATAGAGTCCTTAAATATCAGAAATAAGGGTCTGGCGATGACATTACTTAATTCTCTTAGGATACGGGGGTGTATGCCATCCGGTCCTGGCGATTTGTCTATTTTAATCTTTTTAAGACGCAACTCTGCTTCTTCCTAAGTCAGACAGGGCATTTTTAATGGGGAATTTACTTTTATATTCTGCATTTCATCTGACAGTTTATTTTCCTCAGTGAATACAGTGGAGAAAAATATATTTAGTAGCTTTGCTTTCTCCTCATCGCTCTCTGCAACTCCCCCCTCATTACTCTGTAAAGGGCCGACACCTTCAGGTTTATACTTTTTGCCATTTATATAATTAAAGAACATTTTACGGTTAGTTTTACTCTCTTTGGCGATTAATCTCTCGGTCTCTAGTTTGGCTGTTTTTATTTGTCTTTTACATATTCTATTTTTTTCCTTATAGTTTTTCAATGCTTCCTCGCTCCCCTCCTGTTTTAGTGATTTAAATGCTTTTTGTTTGTCATTTATTGCTTTCTTTACAGCTCTATGTATCCACATTGGTTTTTTCTTGTTCCTTAACCTTTTATTCCCATTTAGGTATGTACCTCTCACAATTAGATATTAGGATGACGAGAAGAGAAAGTGGTGAATGGAAATACAGTGTATTCAATACACCTTAAAAGCCACATTTAAAGTTCCTTTATGTTCAGCCACTTTCCTCTGGTGGGGTCACGAAGTCAGGGGCAATCCAGGCCTTGTTCATTTTGATAAGCGTCAACCTGTCAGCATTTTCAGTTGACAGGTGGATGTGCTTAGCAGTTATTATGCCCCCAGGGGCACTAAATAACCGCTCCGACAATATGCTGGCGGCAGGGCAGGCCAGCACCTCCAAGGCGTACAGCGCCAGTTCGTGCCACGTGTTCAGCTCAGACACCCAATAATTATAAGGCACAGAGGGATCGCTGAGGACATTGACACGGTCAGCTAGGTACTCCTTTACCATTTTCCAAAACTTTTCCATCCTTGTGACACTAGGCCGCTTATCAGAACCTTTTCCACATGCAGAGCTGCCCACCTTTATTGTTAGCAACTGGAAAGGCGCCAACCGTGTTGCAGCTGGTATTCCACTACTGGTCTCTGCTGCTCACAAAGCCTGCCCTACATGTGGAAGGTGGAGTTCCAGCGCGTGCTCAGGTCGCACAGCAGTCGGTGAGCTGGCAAATGTAAGCGCTGCTGCAGCGTTGTCAGACCAGCGGAAGCTGTAGGTGACTTTCGGAAATGGGCACACAGGCGGCACACCTTCACCAGCAACTCAGGCAAATTGGGGTAGGTTTTGAGAAACCGCTGAACCACTAAGTTGAAGCAGTTGTTTGGCCCGAGGGAAACTCCTGTTTGTTCTTCCTGTTGGAGGAACAGGTAGACTCATTCCTGTCATTAGTTCCAGGGTCCTATAGGGTCAGTTTGGTTTAGGTTCCTGTGTATGAACTCGCCTACCTTTGAGGCCTGTTCATACTGGTAGTCAGTCAGGAGTCAGGGTTTCCTTTAGGAGGTGTCCATCTTTCTTCCTTAGTTTCCAGGCCTAATCTTCTTTCCCTCCTACGCTCTGTGTGGTTTTCCCCCCACACCTGAGCGTGACAGTATGTGTGTGAGCTTGCCGAGCTCCAAAGCCGCCACCAAGTTGCGGCCGTTATCAGACACAACCACACCTGGTTGTAGGTGGAGTGGCGAAAGCCTGGTCCCTTATACCCTGCCACAGCTCTGTGATGGTGTGTTGTTTGTCACCTAAGCAAATAAGTTTCATCACAGCCTGTTGCCGCTTCCCCGCTGCTGTGCTACACTGCTTCCAGCTACTGACTGATGGCTGACTGGTGCTGGAAGATGAGAATTCCTAGGTGGAAGTGGAGGAGGAGAAGGAGGGGTTGCAGCTGCTAATGTAGGTGGTGGTGGAAATCCTGATGGAAGTAGGGCCCGCAATCCTTTGTGTCGGTAGCACCTGTGCCATCCCAGTGTATGACTTGCTCCCAGTCTCCACAACGTTCACCCAGTGTGCTGTCAGGGAAATGTAGCGTCCCTGGCCAAAAGCACTTTTCCATGTGTCAGTCGTTAAGTGGACCTTCCCAGTAACTGCGTTGGTCGGGGCACTGGTTATGTTTCGGGACACATGCTGGTTTAAGGCGGTGACGACACACCGGCAAAAATAGTGGTTGCTAGGTACTGAGTAACGAAGGACAGCCACCATCAGACTGCAAAAAGCCTCAGTGTCCACAACCCTAAACAGCAACATTTCCAGTGCCAGCAATTTGCAAAGGTTAGCATTTAGTGCTATGGCCTGTGGGTGGGTGGCTAGGTATTTGTGCTTTCGTTCAAAGGCCTGGGGTATGGACATCTGTGCGCTGCGCTGGGACACAGAAGAGGATGTGCTCGCTGATGGTGCTTGCGAGTGTCCAGGTGCAGGGCGGGAGGCATTTGGGCTTGCATCTTGGCTAGCACGTAACACAGGGAAGAGGAGGCAGTGGTGTGACCCGCAGACACCGATTGTGGATCCAGGTGTTTGGCCCACCTATTAGGGTGCTTTGCTGCCATGAGGATCATGCTGGTGGTGGTCAGGTTGCTAGTGGTCATGTCCCTGCTCATTTTGGTACGGCACAGGTTGCAAATGACAACCAAGGGAGAAGGCAGGCCACACCAACAAGTGTGAATGATAAATTCACACTTGTTGGTGTGGCCTGCCTTCTCCCTTTTGCCACCCCACTGCCTCTTCCAGCCTGTCGCGGTGCTGCAGATCCATCCCCCTCTGTACTTCTGTCCTCGCTCAGCTTGCCACTTTCCCATGTTGGGCCAGTGATTTCATCGTCTACCACCTCCTCTTCCACTTCTTCACTCTGGTCCTCCTCCTGACAAATTGACCTTCAGTGCTGCTGACACTCAAAAACATTAGGGGCGAGTGCCTACTGCTGATCTGACCATCTAAAACATTACAGGAGAGTGCCTGCTGCTGATCTGACCATGTAAAACATTAGGGGTGAGGGCCTGCTGCTACTTTCCTAACAATATTTCCTCTAAAATCGATGTTATATTTGGTTTTGGGGGTATTCTTGTTATTCCGTAAAAGTGGAGTAATACTCGGACAACATCGTTTCCAGCAGCTATTTTGGTGTCCAAGATGCATCCAGACATACTCCCAATGCTGTTCCCAAACCATTTCAGTGGTGTGTCCACCATTCTCTCACCTTTCCCTATGAACCAGACACCCTCCCCTCTTCAGAGCAGGGGGTTCCTGCTTTAGTGCTCGGGTTCTCCCATTGACTTCCATTATACTCGGGTACTCGGCCGAGCACTCGAGCACCACCTAGTGTTCGGCCGGAGCACCCAAGCACCCGAGCATTACGGTGCTCGATCAACACTAGTGAGGTGGCAACCGCATGAGTAGTCAACACAGAGGCCCAGTTACAGTGTGGGGAGGGTGGCAACTGCATGAGGAGTCAACACAATGGCCCATCCACAGAGTGGTGAGGTGGCAACCATAAGAGAAGTCAACATAGTGGTCCAGTCACAGGGTGGGGGGCAACAGCAGTGGCATTAAAAGCACAAGATGGTGGATGGCAGTAGGATAACATGGCAGCAGAGGCCGCAGGTGTGTGAAATCAGGTGGCTGGCAGCATCAGAATAGTGGATGAAGCAGGTGGGCAGAAGAAGCAGGTCTCTTTTCACAAAGTTTGGGTGTGGCACCCAGAATGATCTAGACTGATGCATTAGACACTGGTGTGTGGAAATCCTGACTGATCTACGCCTAATTCATCTTCACAAAGGTCAGTCTCTCCACATTTTGGGTGGAAAGGTGAGTTCTCTTTGGGGTAACTATGCCCCAAGCCGCACTAGACACCTGCTCTGATGCCACACTAAGGGCGGGAAAGATTGTCCAGGGCAAACTCGGACAGTTGCTGCCATAAATCAAGTTTGGCTGCCCAGTAGTCTAGGGGATCTTCGATGTGGGGTGGCAGGGTGCAGTTTAAATATGTCAACACCTGCTGGTTCAGGTTCTGCTCCATGTCCTGCTGCTTCTGTTGGCTGGTTTCTTCACTAGGCGGGTGAAGAAAAGTGCTCATTAGAGACTCCAGACTTAAGTTGCTGCTGATGGATTAGTGGAGAGTTAGTAGTCATACCTCAAATGGTGATAATACGGCTGACAATATGCAAGCAACTTTGCATGCATCTGGCCATTTGCGCAAGGGACTCAGAGGGACTCCCTGTATACTGTAATGTGTATCGGGTCATCTACCTGGTCTTCCTCATCGCCCTCTAGCTTCTCGTGCTCTTCCGGCTCCTCTCGTGTCACTTGTGAAGAAAAAACACCCAATTCTGTCTACATTGCTTGTTCTCAAATGTCCTCCTCCTCTTCTTCCTCCAGTTCAACCTCCATGGGGCTCAGGTGGTCGTGAGATGTAGGAACCATGTCTCCTGTCCCCTGTCCAGCCATATTTATCAGCATCTGCCCCAGGACATGACGTTCAGTGGAATGACGTTCTTCATCATGTAGTCCTGGCCTTCCTATGCTTATATGTTCGGTACAACATGTAGAGGGTGGAGTTTCAGTTGGTTGGATGACTTCAGGAACCGCTTTACAACTAGATTAAAGACATACGCCATGCAGGGAGCATGGGTCAGCCCTCCTTGATGCAGTGCCAACACAACGTTCTTCCCGTTGTCGGTGACCATGGTTCTGATTTTAAGTTGGCAAGGAGAGAGCCAGGATTCATTCTCCTCTTGAAGGACGGGGAGCAGTTCCTACCTGGTGTGACTCCATTCTCCCAGGCAAACCAGGTGCAGAACTGCGTGACACCACTATGCTCTGCACAGGTGGTAAGCTAGAGTAGCACTCCAATTGTGCCTGCAGTGGAGGCAGAGGACAAGGAGGAGGAAATTAAAGGATGATGAGGCAGAGGAGGACATTGATGCAGGGCTCACAGTTTTAGAACGCTTAGGCGGCAGTGCTGTCATCTGGCCAAATTGCTGGTGGGGCTGGTTAGGAACCACATTTACCCAGTGGGCCATGAAGGACATATATTGTCTTGACCGCATTTACAGCTCCACACATCGGTGCTGCATTGTCAGGCTAAAGGCCAACAAACGTGTGCAGGGGGACCAGAGCTAGCACCAGCAGGGAATGGCTGTGCATTTCTGAGTTCCGTCACACAGACATGACTCTACACTAGCCTACGCCAGCAAACTGGGCCAGAGATGGTGAAAATTGGCAACGTGAAGCTTGGGGACAATTCCCAATTAGAGATGAACGAATCATGCAAAATTTTATTCGCCGAACATTCGCCGAACTTTTCCTAAGATTCGTATATTTGATGAATAGATTCGTTGAATTTGCGTACACAGTATACATAATTATATGGCTTTTAGTGAACATTCGTGCACTAATAACGAGCGTTTAGGTAAAAAGGTACGCAACCTCTTTGAACGCGTACGCATGAGTGTACAAATTGCGTACGAAAAAGACGGTCTTTGCTGGAGAGCAATGGTGGAGCAGGAGGAACGCACTGAGTCTGACCCCTGGCTACATATGGATACTGTATCAGCAGATGAGAGCAGATCATCCGGCTGAGACTGAGATGAGCGTGCCATCCACTCCACTACCTCATCCACTTTCTCCTCCACTACAATTTTGCATCTTGGTGGGTTAGCCTGGTGGAACAACGGCCAAGTATTGCAAATACTACTAGTAGATGTTCAGGCTACAGGTCCTTTGGCACTTCTGCCCTGTGCCACCTTTTTTAGAGCTCGAGGTCTGGCTGGAACTGGACCCTTTTTGCTTATCCATTCCAGACATTTTTCAATTCACTCTGTGCTGGTCTTTGTCCCTGTATCTCCCTATCTCTCCCTGTCTCTCTCTCCCTGCCTGATTAATTACTAGCCCTGAACTGGCCCTGCACTGGACCTGCACTTGCCTTGCAGTATCCCTGATATGTGTAATATGGATTCCCAGAGCAATTACACCAAATTTTCACAAAACAGGTCTCAGAACTTCACACACAGTGCTTCTGCTTGTCTCAGAAGTCGCAGCAGAAATGATGCGTCACTGGCTTACCGAGCCTGAGCCAATCAGAGCAAGCCCTGCTCACTAGGTCAGGTGACCGCTTTCTTCCCGGGCTTTTGCGCACGATAAACGAACTAACAGTATAAGTTCTATAATGAATTGAATTCATACGCAACAGCGTCTATAGAGTAACTTATACGTAGCAATAGCGTATAATTTATAGGGCAAACTACGTAGCGATTGCGTACAAAGCCGAAGTGAATCACCTAATATTCGGATTCGCTTCGCAGCTAAAAATTTCCAAGATTCTATACGAATCAACGAATCGGCGGATAGATTCACTCATCTCTATTCCCAATCCCACAAAATTTCCAGCAGTGGGGAAATGGACAAATTTATAAAAAAGTAATGGTAATATGCGCTGCAATGGATCCCAAGATGGCACCTGCGGCCCAGAGCAAAGTCAGTGAGGGCAGACCGAATGCCTCAGACGGAGACAGTGAGACAGAGGACAATGTAAGCCACCAGGGCCTTCCAATATCTAGGAAACACCTGAAACTGTCTCTTTTTAAAGCCTTAGAGCCAGTTATACAATAAATTTCCTCCCTACGCCAAGATGTTAGGCACACAGGGGAAGGGTGGAGGCTTTGGAGACTACACAGATTGCTATGTTGGAGTTTTAAACAGCTCCCATGCTCTGCTTACAACAATGCCAGGCCCACGTGAATGCTATGAACACAGCCCTGGAAGACCAAGAAAATTGAGGGCAAAGACACAACTTGCGGTTCCGGTATACCTACCAACTGAGGTAGCAGCTGCCATTAAATCTACAGTATATGTGATGACATACTAGGCCTAGAATATCCCTCACCTATAATACTTGAAAGGGCCCATCGAGCTCTATGCCTGTGGCCAAAGCCATCAGACCCACCAAGGGACATAATCTGTTGCTTCCTCAACTTCCAAGACAAAGAAGCTGTGCTTGCCAAGTCCCGGTAAGCTCCAGAGGTGACTTATGAAGGACACCAAATTAATATATATCAAGATTTGGCTGTCTACCCCAGGCACATTTGGTTTCCGACCTTGCACTGCTGCCACCCTGCTGACTCACGACCACATTATCACCCTGCTGGCACAGCCGCTGCTGCACACGTAAGCTGCCACTTTTTTCTCCTGATGATTATGAAGCCCCCTCTTCACTTGGCTCCCACGTGCGATCGGTTACATCGTCATCTGCTACTGTCTGCACATCACTGATGTCACCCTCACCAGTCTCAGGGCCATGTGCCTGATCGCTGACAACACCAGCTCCCATGCGACTCTCACCTTTGAAACTATCTCGCCAACTGGAGGAAGTAGCTAAGCTATCATAAAGCCTATGCACTAAGTGAAAAGGGTGCCAAAAATTACAAGGAACACGCACTCCAATTAAAAAAAAAATTAAACTTACAAAAAATTACACTGAATGTCACAGATATTTAGGATGCGCAAATGTTATACAGGAGATGTAGCGCAGGTAATGTCGCTGTCACCAGCAGTGAAAAAATTACACTGAATGTCACAGGTATTTAGGATGTGCAAACATTATACAGCAGATGTAGCACAGGTAATGTCGCTGTCACCAGCAGCGATAACATTACACTGAATTTCACAGGTATTTAGGATGCTCAAACGTTATACAGCAGATATAGCACAGGTAATGTCGCTGTCACCAGCGGTATAAAAATTACACTGAATGTTACAGGTATTTAGGATGTACAAACGTTATACAGCAAATGTAGCGCAGGTAATGTCGCTGTCAACAGCGGCGAAAAAATTACACTGAATGTCACAGGTATTTAGGATGTGCAAATGTAACACAACAGATGTAGCAGAGGTTGTGTCACTGTCACCAGCATCCAAACAATTGTGAGCAATTTAGCGCAGGTTGTGTTAATAATGGAAATAATAGCCAGATAAAACAATAGTCCTTAAAAGGACTTTTGGGTCTCTGAAAGATTCAAACTAAACCTGCCTAACAAATTCCTATCCCTACACTTTCTGTCCATCCTGCTGCAGCTCTCCCTAAGACTGAGCCGAACCACGTGTCATCGGATGCTTTATAGCACTTGATGACACGTTCCAGCCAGCCAATCACTGTAATGCCAGTAACCAACATGGCTACGGCATTACAGTGATTTCCAGTCCTACCCAATTTATTGTTTGCATAGCAGCCAACAAACATGCGGGGAGGAGACTCGAGCATCGCGCTCGAGCACATGCTGTGTTCTGCAGAACACCGCGATGTGTCAAGCATCGCGATGCTTGAGGGGAATTTGTTCGGGCGACCATGCTCATCCAACATTAACAATTATATGTCTGTGGATCCAGATAAAAGATTACTGGTGCAGGCACCTTAGTAGCAGAACACTAAGAGTGATCAGATAAGGAAAAAAGTGTCAGCAAGCAGGATCAGAGAACCAGGAGAGACAAAAAGGATGATTGCAGCAAACAAACTGAGATCCAGGTACAAGTCAAAGTCAATGCCAAAATATGCAACAATGATCTCCAGCTTTGGGTTTTCAGTATCAGAAGCAGAGAATGACCCGTAATTACAGAAAACGGAGAATAATAGAAAGACACATTATGATAATTTATGGCAAATTCAGCTAACAGGTAAATAGTCTATTCAGATTGATAGAGTATGATTAAACTGTTCAGTCTGCCCATTAGTCTGTGGATTCTTAAGCGGAAGAAAAGAACAACTGAACTTGGAGATTGTTAAAAAAGGCCTCCAAAACCAGGAAATAACCAGGAAGTACCAGGAAGTACCCCTCTATTCAAAACAATGTTCTCAGGAATACCATGTAAAAGTACAATGTGTTTAATGAATAAACTGGACAAGGTTTTGGAATTTGGCAGTTTTACCAGTGGAATAAATTGACACATCTTACTGAAATGATCCATCATCACCCAAATTACAGTTTTTCCTCCTAATGGTAGCAAATCAGTGATAAAATCATTAGATAGATGGGTCCATGGTCTTTAGGGTATAGATAATGGACAAAGTTCACCACTAGGATGCACACGGGAGAATGTTACCACGGGCACAAACATCACGGACAGACACATAAGACCTAACATCTCAAGAAAAAGATGGTCACCAATTGTGATGAGAGATTAGTTTTTTTTTAGTCCTTCTGATACCAGGATGTCCACACAAAACAGAATCAAGTAATTTTTAAGTCTGAACTGAGGAGGCACAAATATCTTCCCAGTAGGCAAGGACTTAGGGAACAATTGTTGACGATTTGAAATTTCTTTAGCTAAATCAGAAGCAATTACAGAAATCACAATATTCTTAGGTAAAACTGGTTCTGGATCAGGCAAGGATGAGATAAGGCATCCACCTTAATATCCTGAGTTTATACGTGAGTCTATAAGTAAGTACAAAATGGAATCTGGCAAAAAACAAGGCTCACCTAACTTGTCTAGGGTTAAGTCTCTTTGCTGACTCCAGAAACATTACATTTTCCTGATCAGTCAAGACAGTAACCTGGTGTCTAGTCCCCTCCAAAAAATATCACCGCTCCTCAAAAGCCCACTTAATGTCAAATAATTCTCTATTGACAATGTCATAATTCATTTCAGTATGGGAAAACATGTGAGCAAAATAAGCACACGGGCATAGATCGGTCAGAGAAGAAGACCCCTGTGACAAGATGGTTCCTACTCCTACCTCAGAAGCATCAACTTCCACAATAAAGGGACATGAGAGGTTTGGCTGAATTAAAATTTGGGTTTAGATAAAAGCACACTTCAAGGTTTCAGGTCTAAAATGGCCTCCTGACCCAAATTTTGAAGATCTGCCCCTTCTTAGAGAGATCAGTCAAAAGATTTGCAACAGAAATTACAGTTTAATTTCTTATAATAATTTGTGAAACCAAAAAATCTCTGCAAGGCCTTAAGGGATGTAGGTTGTACCCATCCACAATGGCTTGCACCTTAGTTTGGTCCATATGGAAGGCATGAGAGGTCAGGATATAGCCCAGAAAATGTACTTACATTTTTTTCTAATTTGATAAACAACTGATTGTCCCTTAGTATTTAAAATACAGACCTTAAGTGCCTGTCATGTGACGACTACTTAGGATAAAACACCAGAATATAATATACAGATGTGGCTGAGCTAAAATTGACTCTAATAACACGTCACATTATTATCTCATGTATTCCTCTGACAAAAGTAATTGAAATCCATTGAAAAAGTCAGTTCAAATTTTCTTGCAATTCTTGACTTTGATAACACGTTAACCGTCAAGTTTAGCTCGGCCGCATGTGTAAATAAACAATGACAAATTTACCGATCACTTCCCTAAAAATGTCCTCTTTTCCCCCCCAAAAATTGAATAAGTGATCAAAAAGTTGTACATACCCCAAAAATGGTAGTAATGAAAACTACAGTTCGTCCTGCAACAAGCAGGCCATCAAGCTGCTCTGTAGGTCAAAGTATAAAAAAGTAATGTCTGTCAGAAAATGAAAATGCAAAGAAAATTTATATATTTTCTTAAAGGTTTAAAATAACAAAACAAAAAAACATACACATTTGGTATCTCCAAATCATATTAACCCACAGAATAAGGATTTCATGTAATTTTTTTAGAGCACAGTGAAAAACGTTGTAATATCAAAACCCAAAAAAAACCTTAGCAAAATAGTTTTTTTTCCAATTTTACCCCACAAAGATTTTTTTCCCCCATTTTCCAATACAAGACATGGTAAATTAAATGGTGCCATTAAAAGGTGCATCTTGTCCTGCCCAAAAAAATAAGCCCTTATATGGCTAAGTGAATGGGAAATTTAAAATATTATGGGACTCAGTACTTAAATGGTTAAATACCGTTGTAAAATGCTGGTCTTTGATAAATGTCCCCCATTGAGTTGGGATGAGTCATGTTCTCCTACTGATTTTCTTCACAAATACCCAATTTAAATGACCACTAACTTTGATAGTGTCCCGGCTCATAATGACTTTTCTGTTTGCCCTTGATCACTACGTTATGTTTAGTTGATAATGGCTTCCATTCTCTACGTCTACAATTTTCAGCATTACTTTGGGCAGCCAAGAAGTTGTTAACCTGTCATACACTCGTTATTTCACTTGCATCTACTAATAGGCGACACCGTTACTTACCTAAATGCTTTTACTGAGCTGTGACTGCACTTGCAACCATTCAGTAAATTAAGTTTCTTCTCGCTTTCTCTAGTATCTGCATTATTTTGTGTTTTTGTCTCGTCTCTGCCTGCTGGATGTCTTGCTGCCTGCTGGGCTGGGTACTTAATTAAAACCCTAATTAAAATTGATCTAATCATTAGCATGCACCTGCTCTGACTTTCCTTCTCTGTGCATTATATTGTCCTGTAAAGTTAGTAGCTTGGTTCTTAAGAAGTCAACCCCAGATGTCACCTCATCCTGTGGCAGACTCATAAACACCTGTATGATACTGATTTGCAATTTTTAGTGACCTGTACAAGCAGCATGTGCGAGTCTGTGTGTATCCATATGTCAAGCTGTGTCATGCTCCTGCTATCACTAATTTTAATACCTCTTAGTAATCACCTTTTTAGGAAAACATTTCTGCATCTCCCGCTGACACACTTATAATTCCATCGAAAACGCGGTAATGTATGCCACTTACTGATCAGAGTCTGCTTACCAAGAGCCGTGTGCTCCTCCTGTGATGATTGAAAAATTTCTTTATAGAACATTTAAAATAAGCTTTAGAATAGATATAGATAGGTTATACAGGTGTGACTTACCTTACTTTTGTTCTTGGCTTATCCCAAGATGTGTGGCTAGATGTGACTATTTTAACGTTAAAATAAATACTTTGTCCTGAGAGGTGTATGCTATATGTATGTAAGGAAGGTTGACCAGGGGCATATGAGATGGTTAGTCATGGTTGCCTCAAAATCCCTTCCAATATAGCAGCACTTAATAGGGAGGTGGCCAAAATGAGCCGTTGAACATGAACTTTGCTGTTTACTGAAGAATGACTCAATGCATAATGGTTAAAAGTCCCTAGTAAGACCTCAGGGCACATTTCCCAAAGACTGGTACACCGAATGTGATGCTGGTTATTCAGCAAGTATCCAAAAGGCCAATACAACCCACAGGTCTCTACAAGGTTGGCCTCGGTATCTTGTGGTGCCCAGAAATTTCCACACCTTCCCTTAGCTGGTGTGCTACTCTGGTTCCCTTTAGAGTCAATGCTGTTTCTAGCCTCTCTCTCTCTCTCTCTCATTTGGACCTTTCTTCAGTGGTGCAGACTAGAGATGAGCGAATCTATTAGCCACTTCGTAGATTCATTATGAATCCTCCATTTTTCCTACTTCGAAGCAAATCCGGATTTATTCAGATTCGCTTCTTATTATTTGTAAATGTTCTTAAAATTTTAAATGCTAAGGCTACTTACGCTACGTACGCTACATACGAATTCTTCTTGCCAACCAAACCCCCCCCCCAGCCATCAGAAGCGGGAAAATGACGATACGCCCCCTGAAGAGCGGGAAAGTGAAGATACGCCACCCTCAGAAGCTGGAAAAACCAGCCCGCTCACCAGGAACTATTTGCACATATAGGGAGTGAAGACTCCTCCCTCATTACTCTGCCCTCCTCTCCATTTCAAGCCAGCGGTGAACAAGATACCACAGCATGGCGAAACAACTGTGACTAAAGTGGGGAGAGATAATGTTTGGTAGCGAGTACCCTGACCCACCGTCCAGTTCAGAGGAGATCACAGTGTCACAGTTGGCCAAGAGAATCCCACCGGCTCCTGACTCGATGTTCGCCGTGCCGGCTGGTGCGGCGGAGGCTGCTGGGACGTCCACTCTGCCGCCCAGGAGGAGAACAACAACACCTTCCATGCGGCAGAATCCCATTGTGCCTGCATCAGTGACGACCCATGCCCAGACCCTATGGGACTACAAGAATGCGGCGGAGGACTGGGTCATCCAAGTACTGGACCATCCGAGGCTGGGAGACCCTACACTGGAAAGGTGTAAGGGAACCATCCTATGGTTTTCAGTGGAGTGAGGCTGTGGCTTCCTTGCAGACGACAAAGACGGCAAGGAGTACTTTGTGGGCCACAGGTCTGTGAAACGGCTGTACCTGCCCCAACCCTGTCACAGCCTATACATGGGGGATCAGGTGGAATATACCCCCATAGCATCCCTGAAAGGCCCCTTTGCTTCTTGGGTTTCTTTATTGTCTAAGCCCCTGGTACCTGCATCACCACCAGAAGTCACCAGATGGCACCCTCCGTTTCAGGGAGAAGCAACAGCCGGAGCCTCTGATCTCTGGATTGCCACCACCACCACCACAGTCCTTTCAGCTGGGTTAGCTGACGACATCATCCTTTACTTTCCAGTCCATGGTGATCCAGTACCAACTACCCTGGAAAATGAAGTCAGCAGCAGCCAGGGAAGCTAGCGGTTCTTACCTGGGTGCAACCTTGCCTCAACCGCTGCAGCCAGATGTCCTTATCCCTGCTGTCCCGGCAGGAGTATCCGGAAAAGTGAAGGTGCAAGTGGCTGCAGTACTCACCAGTTTGACCACCACCTGGACAAGTCCGACTTTTGGCAGAAGAGGGCAGTAGAGATCAACCACGGCAGCCAGCTTGGCCTACAGGAAGCAGGAGCGTCCTCTAATGTCATTCAGCAGCAGTTCCAGCGAGGAGGACTTCAGGTCCCTCATCTGAGGAACCCTTCTACTGGCTGATTTAAAGGACACCTCTGGACCTATGGGAGCCACAACATGGACTGCACCTGATGGGTGATAGCTAGTTGGCACTTGTTCTTAGTTTATTTGTTTTAAATGCCCCCTGTTAGACTCTCACCCAGATGGACATGGCTTGTCAGGACTCCCCCCCATTCTGCAGAAAATTCCCAGTTGCGCCTAAGCGCTCCTATCTTACTCTTTCCCCCCTTCTCAGGTTATTTGGGAGCTCCCTTTGCAAAAAGATTACAAAATTACCTCACGTGGATTACAATTGAAATTTGGACTGTGTTCCAGTGTTTTATGCCAAGCAGCCATGAGGAGAGACTCAAACGTATATCTGAGCCTATTATGCTTGCAAATGTGAGACTGATTGCACTAAAATGTTTGCATAGTTATGTCTTTGCTGTATTTTAGCATAGCAATAATGTTTTTAGAGGTTTAGCAACGTTCAAGCACTTTAGCCCATTGTGTGTATTCTTTTTCAGGTACGGCAATGTGTCCTATTATGTACTTATTGTATTGTGGTTTTAGTAAATTATGCACTTAGCCAGATAGCTAACAGGGAGCACCTTACTTTTCTACCTCATATGGACTGCCTCTGAGGAATGTATGCCGCGGCCTAGCCACGTGCATGCATGCGTATGACGCAATCGCGAGTCAATAGTACGCTAAGGATTCGTATGCACTTTTTACACTAATGCTTACGCATTCAGTTCAGTAGAGTACTTTTAACAACGCTTATTTTCGTAATTTGTGCAGTAATGTTCGCAAAACAACGATTATTTTTTTGCGCAAATTCGACCAAATAAATCTGTATTAAAAACGAATCTTGTCATAAATTTGTCGATTATTCACCTACAACATCGTCAACTATGATTCCGTGTTTTGGCAGGAGACAACCCTCTTTAACATCTCCTAGTGATTTCACCAAAAGCACTGTGTCCACTAGATGTCCCAATTCCCCTATATTGCCAACTCCAACATGTGACCCAGTGAAGAACTGCCATCATACTTACAAATAAACATTAAACAGACAATCAATAAACCATTTCAGACCTAGAAAGTTTATCTAATAATGGGTAAAATACATAAAACATGTCAAAACAAGATTGTGATGTGGGTACTGTCTTTCCCTTACATATGGCCATTCAGTAGTTGGGATGTCAAATCTGACCTGTCAAGTGATTTGCTAGGAGGCTGCAATGTTGTATTGAATTGTTTAGTGGAAAATAGAGTCTTTAAAGGGGTTGTCCAACTTTCAAGTGTGTTTTAAATAACACCCTACCCAGTGGGAGCTGTCAAGGGATGCATACTTACTGCCACCACCCACCTCCCATTTTTGTCTTCACATTGCTTCTGCCACATACGAGGGTCACGTGCCCAGTTGTAGCCAGTTTCTACATTGATGTGTCCCCAAGACATGAGACCAAATCAGGCTGTCTGCTCACTGAAGGATGAGATTTCATCATTCTATGGAAGTCTATGGAAAGGGGGGAGGAGCAGTGAGCAGCAGAGAAACACAAAGCATGATTCAGCAGTTAATAGTAAATGTTATATCTTACTCCAAGTGTTTTATTTACATCTATACTGCCCAGTACTTCTCTATAATGTCCTCATTCTGAGTGAATGACAGAGAAGAAGTAGAATTTCCTCTTTTCTGTGTGTAGTCTACAGACAGATAAGATAAAAGTAATTCTTCACCCTCCAGGGGAGGGGAAATCTATGGAAAAATGCCAGATACAAATCATATAATGGTGAGAAAGTGCAAGTATTGCTCGATACGCGTGAATCTTTTATCTGTTGTACCATGCACACCTGAATAAAGAATTGAATTTTGCATGCCGGCAAGTGCTGGATTTCTTTTGTTTATTCACATGGTGATATGACTTATGTATACACATATGGTAATTTATTCTTCAAAGCAATATGAAAGTGGAGACAAATGTTTGATAAATAAGAAAAAAAGTAATGAACATCTCATTACTGCTCTCTCTAAGCTGTGTTGTTTACATGGCTGTTGTGTAATGCTATACTACCTGCAGGATGAATAACACTTAGTAGATGCACGCTACTGATGGGTTATGTTCTTTATGTTGTACTTGTTGTTTCAGAAAACTTCTGAGATATTGTGAAATGTCAGAAGTTTTTATTGGTGAGGATCTGGATTCTAAGACCTCCACAATCAGTGAAGTAAAGGGACAAAGCTGTTATCGGCTTACACATCTCTACACAGAGAATTGTGCAGCATCCACATGGAGTAGAAAAACGCTTTGTATGAACTACAACACAGATGTCTTATTGAACACAATGGGAAGGGATGATTTAAAACAAATTCCATGAGAATTTTAGTGTGAAAAGCGCACCAAAATCTGTCTGGAAAATTGACCATCGGAAAATGCCCTAAAGGTATGTCCAAGTTGGGTGGGTTGGCTCGGGATTTTCCATAATGGAAAATCTAGAGTGTATCTCCTAGAAATCTGCAGCTAAATCCATGCCATCATTTTGCTGAATTCATCAACTTTATTCCCTGCTCCCGTTATATGTTAATGAGCACTTTCAAGTCAAGAAGGCTGGCTCTTGTATCCTCCAAGTCATGGTCACTGCTCCCAAATCCTGCCTCCTGCCCCTTGATTGACTTTCTAGAGCAAAGGCATTGTCATCCCCTTACTTCCCTACATCCCGCACAGGTACACTCTGTCTTCTCTAGGGCGCCAGCACAGTGAAGATGAGTATTAAACCCCCTTCATAGCTTCTCTGAGCATTCACTAGACAAGGGAGAAGTCTTCTGTTCATTCTGGATGCTTATAGGCAGAGAAGGGCTGTATACCCAGCGTGGACCCACCCAGCGCAAGATGTGTGCGAGATGTGGAGAGGCAAGGGGATTGCATTGCCACTGCTCTAAAATATCAAAGGGCAGGAGACAAGATTTGGGCACAGCAAGCTTGCCATGGAAGATACAAGCACCAGCCTCTTTGACTTCAAAGCGCTCTTTAGCATACGGCGAGAAGAAATAAAGTTGATTTTCTCAGCAAACATTAAACACAAAATTAAACCAACGTCACCTTCATAAACAACATGCTTGAAAACATAAGATAATTTGCATTGTTAAAGGGGTTCTTCGGGAGTGATTTAAAATGGCTCCCAGCAACCTGTCCTAAAATAAGGGAAGGTCTAGTTGCCACCACTTGAAGAGCTGCTTTGGGGAGGGAGGTGAGAGGGCAGTACCTCGCTATACTGCTCTATATTAGATGGTAATGATCCTGCCTATGATATTCCATCATGGCTGAGCAGCCTGGCAGGAAAACTCACAATATGTGCCAGAGTGTAGTGTGTAGTGAGGGTTGAGCCACTCAGCAAACCCCCTAGGCAGCTGTGTAGGGAGAGCCAACCAGTCCTGCTTACATTCTAGGACAGGTTGCTGGCAGCCATTTTGAATCATTCTCAGAGAACCCCTTTAAATGTATTTCCCTCAAAATTCACAGGTCAAGTTATTGCAGAAATTTTCTACACCATGTGAATGAAATTGTTTAAAACCTCATCCCTTTCTCTTCTACTGTAAATGCAATTGATTTTCCGCTGAGGAAAATCTACAGTGTGTCTGCAGCATGCAATCGTAACCTTCCAGCTCTGCTTTCCTCACCTGGGAGCTTTCCGCACAGCATCTCCTTGAGTATCTGCTTACCTGTCATTGCTCATTTAGATCTTCAAAAACCCATCTGACTCCGTTCTATACAATGCATCTATTTCAAAATCTTTTTTAAGATGCTCATTTTATTTTAGGATGTACTTTCAGATTATAGCACACTTGCATTTGACAGCTCTATTACATGATACGTGTTTTTAATACATGTTTTTTTTTGTTTCCATAGTAATGATCATGTGATCTTGTTCTCCTTGCATATTCACCTGTAATTAATGGATAATTGTGAGCCTGTAGCTTAGAATTTATGTTTAGGGCTGTCTAACAATGGGTTACTTCTTATGAAGGGGAGTGTAGTCCTGGTGTAAATATAGAGGATGGGGTTACAGCAGTTGGATTTGCCCATAGGACCCCTCGTTATATTAAGGAATTGTTTGTTTAATCTCATTTTTTATTTCTTCTGATGTCTGACATCCAAAGTATCATAAATTTGAGACACTGAAGTGGAGGAAACTTTAAAGATTTGACGCTGGTCAACTACCTTTGGCTTAAAGGAGATAAATAAGGTTTTAAATGGCAAAAGTAGTAGTAGTAGGCCAGTACGTAGTCAAGAAAGGGAAACTGTGGAAAAAAATGCAGATGAGCAGCTGCAAGGGTTACAGCACTCTCACAGCACATGTCTGTATGGAAGAGACTACTGAGCTGCTCAGGAGATTATACTCCTGGTGGCGGTATGAAGAGGAGCACCCAGGAATTTTTTCTAGGGGGGTCCAACATGCGGGGTTTTGTCCCCGCCCATTATTATAAGCCCCTCCTAAATATAATAGGCCATGCCCAACAAACACTGTACAGCTAAAATGATATTGTTGATGCCCGGCTCTACACATTATACAGAGAGGGGAGGGCGTGTCCTGGCTGCACTGCCTGCTTCACATTATACAATAAACAGCAAGCTACAGCCAGGAAGCTCCTCCGCTCTCCTCCCTCCCCAGATCCTACTTAAGGCCTGTGGTTCACCCCACCATCCGCCACCTGCCCATGGCCTGCTGCCCCCCTTGGCCTTCCTCACCCAGCTCTGAATCCTCCTTCTGAAAATGGTTTGGGGAGGAGCCGGAGCATCTCCTCTCCTACATAGCACCACATACCTCTTACATCCAGTGATGTCACCTTTGTTGTAGACGTTCTCTTTCCTCATCTTATCCATTCGGACCAGACCGCCATGATGATTTTTCAGCCATCTCTCGCCTCTGCAGAGATTGACAAACAGACATTAGTTTCCCACATTTTCACATCTTCTGAACACTTCATCCTGCCACCCCCAATACTGTGCTCCCTAATACTATACTGCAGAAGCAATCCCCCTGAAAATACTAGGGCCACACAGATAGTGCCCCCCTCAACAATTATTGGCACAGAGTGCCCTAAAAAATGAATATGTCTGGACACTAATAGTATAAAGATAATCCCCCAAAAATAATTGTGCTAAACTGATACTGTGCCAGGGTGCCCCCCAAAGTAACAGTGCTCCACAAAATCCCACCAATAAAAATCATTCTCTACCAGAGCACACTAAGTAATAATGACCCCATAGTGCCCAAACTAGTAATCATGTTCCCCATAGCCCCCCAGTAGTAGGAAAGCTCACCATAATACCCCAGCTTAGTGCCCGCAGTTGAGCTAATGTCCCCATAATGTATAACAGTATAAAATACCCCTATATAGTTCCCCAGTAAATGCCCCCATAGTGCTCCTCTACCCCATAGTGTCCCCCATATACCAGTAAAAAATGCCCCTTCTTATTGCCCCCAGCAGATGCCCCTATAGTGCTCCTCTCCCTCATAATGCACAGTAAAAATTGACCCCTTAGTGACAGATGCCATAGTGCCCCCATAATGTGCCAGTAAAAATGCCCCTTTAGAGCCACCAGATGCCCCCATAGTGCCCCCAAATAATGGCCTTATAGTGCCACCAGATGCCCCATAGTGCCGCTCTTCCCTATAGTGCCCCGTATAATGTTCCAGTAAAAAAATGCCCCTTTAGAGCCACCAGATGCCCCCATAGTGCTCCACTCTCCCATAGTGCCCCAAATAATGCACCTATAGTGCCACCAGATGCCCCATAGTGCCGCTCTCCCCTATAGTGCACCCTATAATATTCCAGTAAATAAAATACACCCTTTAGAGCCACCAGATGCCCCCATAGTGCTCTACTCTCCCATAGTGCCCCAAATAATGCCCCTATAGTGCCACCAGATGCCCCATAGTGCTGCTCTCCCCTATAGTGCCTCTCATAATGTGCCAGAAAAAAATTCCCCCTTCGTGCCAGATGCCATAGTGCCCCCCATAATGTGGCAGTAAAAAAATGCCCCTTTAGAGCCAGCAAATGCCCTCTCAGTGCCCCCAAATGATACCCCTATAGTGCCACCAGAAGCCCCATAGTGCCGTTCTCCCCTATAGTGCCCCCTATAATGTGCCAGTAAAAAAAGCCACCAGATGCCCCCATAGTGCTCCACTCCCCTATAGTTCCCCCAAATAAAATGCCAGTAAAGAAATGCCCCCATAGTGCCACCCACAAAATAGGCAAGAAATAAATGCCCCATAGAGCCCCCCCAAAAATGGAAAAGTAAGAAATTGCCAGTTGCCAGATGCCCCCATAGTGCAAGCCCCCCATCCCCCCCCCAAAAAAAAGGGAGAGAGAAATGCCAGGTGCCCCCCTATTATGTAGCATCTATTAAGAAAAAAAAAAAAACACTAATACTTACCTCCATCAGCAGCGATGCGATGCAGGCCTCTTCCGGCCTGTGTCCCTGCTGTGTGCTGCCGGCTCAGGCGGCACGTTAATAATGACATCATCACGCCACCTGAGCCGGCCTCTGATAGGCTGCAGGCATTAGTGCCTGCGGCTTATCAGAACAATAGGGAAGGGAGACGTCTCTCCCTCCCTTGCCCCGCCACAGCACATCCATCTGTATCGTAGTCCTGAGGACGGCGGTACAGATGAATATGGAGATGAGTGCTTCCACAATGGAAGCGTTCATCTCCTACCCACCGCCACCACCGCCTGAATTTAGAACCAGGGCCGCGCCGCCTGTGGTGAGCGGCGGTGCGGCCCTGAGGAATTAAAAAAAAAAAAAAGTGATGGTTCTATGGGGGGTCCAAAACCGCTGGACCCCCCCCCCCTATCGGTGCGCCTCAGGCGGTGTGTAGGGGTATCAAGTAACTGATGTGAGACCCATATCAGGACCTACAGCCCAAGTAGATCATAGTTCCATGTTCATGCACTGACTGCTGACTGACACCAGAAAGCAAGTGCATGCCTAGAACTACACTAAAATTACAATGTGATATGAAAGCCTCCTCCATCTCTCAAACACCTTAGCTATTAGGAAGTGGATGACTCTGATCAGAGAAGATGTGACCATACATCTGGCTGCCAGTACACAATTGATGGGTCACTTAAAGGGCATCTGTCAGCAGTTTTGTACCTATGACACTGGCTGACCTGTTACATGTGTGCTTAGCAGCTGAAGGCGTCTGTGTTGGTCCCATGTTCATATGTGCCCGTATTGCTGAGAAAAATGAAGTTTTAATATATGCAAATGAGCCTCTAGGAGCAATGGGGGTGTTGCCGCTACACCTAGACTCTAGGGAGCAGCAGTTTCAGAGAGAGCAGAGCCTCTAGGTGTAATGGCAATGCCCCAGTTGCTTCTAGAGGCTCATATATTAAAACAACATTTTTCACAGTAATGAAGACACTTGGCTTGAGCAAATCAAGCTTTAGATCATAGATCCAGAACCAATACATTTTAATGCTATATGGAAACACATTCAAAACAAAATTGTTGAACAAATCGAGTTTGGATCTATGATCAGAAGCTTGATTCTCTTAATCCTAGCAGGCAAATATGAACACGGGACCAACACAGATGTCTTCAGCTGCCAAGTGCACATGTAACAGTTCAGCCAGTGTCATAGGTACAAAACTGCTGACAGATGCCCTTTAAGAGACCAAGAGATGCTGCTAAAAATATATATATAGTTGTGGGGTGGGGGAAACTGCGCCTGCTGAACTTTTGCACCAGGATCCATGAGTGTTCTACTTTGTATTTGAGCATGCCATGATAAATATTCACCACATTCTTCCATTGCGTCATCCACATGGTTTGTATATTTATGTAGTAGATAGCATCATGCTCTACTTCCCAGATAAGGCGTAGGACCAGTCCAGACAACCTACGGAGGCATTGTATTGTGAAATTTCCTACTCGGCGTACACTGTAACATTGGAGATATGCTAAATGCTGGAAGAGGAATTATCATTTTTACCTTGTAGTCCTGGGTTCAAATATTAAATACATTTTGCATTTGCATGCGTTCCTTCTACAGTATATGCTATTTTCCTCCCACACCTTAAATATAGGGGAAAATTATAATGTGAGCCCCAATAGAGCCAGCCAGAGACTGGTGTTACTGAATGCAGTCTGTGTACAGCTCTGTAAGTTGGCGCTAAATGCAATAGGAAATAAATCTCAAATGGTGGGATCGTCGAATGGTGTGTTGCCTTCCTGGCGCTCAAGTTCGGCACATCGCGGATCGGGTTGACAGATTACTGGGAGGGGCTGGAGAAGATCCAGCAGTCATGGTCCATATCGGAACCAATGACAAAGTTAGAGGTAGGTGGAGCATCCTTAAAAATTATTTTAGGGATCTAGGGCACAAGCTTAGGGCAAGGACGGCAAGGTAGTGTTTTCCGAAATACTGCCTGTACCACGAGCCACACAAGAAAGGCAGCGGGAGATTAAGGAGGTAAACAAGTGGCTCAAGAACTGGTGTAGGAAGGAGGGATTTGGGTTCTTGGAGAAGTGGGCCGACTTCTCTGTCGGCTACAGGCTCTACCGTAAGGATGGGCTGCACCTCAATGGGGAAGGGGCAGCTGTTTTGGGAGAGAAGATGGCTAGAAGGCTGGAGGAGTGTTTAAACTAGGGACTGGGGGGAGGGTAACTACATTATAGATGGGGAAGATAGTGCAGATAGAGACCTGGGGCAAGGTAATGGAACTGGGGGAGAAATGGAAGGAGGAACTAGAACAGTTCAGAAGGTGTAGGGGAAAAAATATATATATATGAACCTTTTAACTGTATGTACACTAATGCCAGAAGCCTAACTAATAAAACTGGTGAACTGGAATTAGTGATGTGTGAGGAGGACTATGACATAGTGGGAATAACTGAGACATGGCTGGATGGTCAACATACTATACTATGACTGGGCAGTCAACATACAGGGTTACAGTCTGTTTAGAAAGGATCGCCAAAACCGGAGAGGGGGAGGGGTCTGCTTTTACGTAAAGTCCTGTCTTAAGCCCACACTCCGGGAAGATAAAAGTGAGATATAAGACTTTATTATAAACCACCTAATATACCAGAGTCCACAGAAAATCTACTTCTAAATGAAATAGATGAGGCGGCAAAACATAATGAGGTCATTATTATGGGGGATTTCAACTACCCAGATATAGACTGGGAAACTGAAACCTGTACATCTCATAAAGGAAACAGGTTCTTGGAAATAACCAAAGACAATTACCTTTCCCAACTGGTTCAGGACCCGACTAGAGGGACGGCCATACTGGACTTAGTATTAACCAATAGACCTGACAGACCAAAAGATATGCAGGTCGGAGGACACCTGGGAAATAGTGACCATAATATAATAACCTTCCAACTGTCATTCAAAAGAGCGTTTCTTTAGGGAGGAACAAAAATACCAAACTTCAAAAAAGCAAAATTTAGTCAATTAAGAAAGGCCATAGGCCTAACTAACTGGGACAAAGTCCTCAAAAATAAAAATACAGCCACAAAATGGGATACTTTTAAAAGCATCCTAATATCTAATTGTGAGAGGTACATACCTTATGGGAATAAAAGGTTAAGGAACAAGAAAAAACCAATGTGGATAAACAGAACTGTAAAGAAAGCAATAAATGACAAACAGAAAGCATTTAAATCACTAAAACAGGAGGGGAGTGAGGAAGCATTGAAAAACTATAAGGAAAAAAATAGAATATGTAAAAGACAAATAAAAACAGCCAAACTAGAGACCGAGAGATTAATCGCCAAAGAGAGTAAAACTAACCCTAAAATGTTCTTTAATTATATAAATGGTAAAAAGTATAAACCTGAAGGTGTCAGCCCTTTACAGAGTAATGAGGGGGGAGTTGCAGAGAGCGATAAGGAGAAAGCAAAGCTACTAAATATCTTTTTCTCCACTGTATTCACTGAGGAAAATAAACTGTCAGATGAAATGCAGAGTATAAAAGTAAATTCCCCATTAAAAATGCCCTGTCTGACCCAGGAAGAAGTAGAGCGGCGTCTTAAAAAGATTAAAATAGACAGATCGCCAGGACCGGATGGCATACACCCCCGTATCCTAAGAGAATTAAGTAATGTCATCGCCAGACCCTTATTTCTGATATTTAAGGACTCTATACTGACAGGGAGTGTTCTACAGGATTGGCGCATAGCAAATGTGGTGCCAATATTCAAAACGGGTCCAAAAACAGAGCCCGGAAACTATAGGCCAGTAAGTTTAACATCTGTCGTGGGTAAACTGTTTTGAGGGTTTTCTAAGAGATGCTGTCTTGGAGTACCTCAATGAAAATAAGCTAATAACTCCATATCAGCATGGCTTCATGAGGGATCGGTCATGTCAAACCAATTTAATCAGTTTCTATAAGAAGGTAAGTTCTAGACTGGACCGCGGCGAATCAATGGATGTCGTATATCTGGACTTCTCCAAAGCATTTGACACGGTACCACATAAAAGGTTAGTATATAAAATGAGAATGCTTGGCCTGGGAGAAAATGTCTGTATGTGGGTAAGTAACTGGCTCAGTGATAGAAAACAGAGGGTGGTTATTAACGGCACATATTCAGATTGGGTCACTGTCACTAGTGGGGTACCACAGGGGTCAGTATTGGGCCCTATTCTCTTCAATATATTTATTAATGATCTTGTAGAAGGCTTGTACAGTAAAATATAATTTTTTTCAGATGACACTAAACTTTGTAAAGTAATTAACACAGAAGAGGACAGTACACTGCTACAGATGAATCTGGGTAGACTAGAGGCTTGGGCAGAAAAGTGGCAGATGAAGGTTAACATTGACAAATGTAAGGTTATGCATATGTGAAGGAATAATGCAAGTCATCAGTACATACTAAATGGTAAAATATTGGGTAAACTCTGACATGGAAAAGGACTTAGGAATTTTAGTGAACAGCAAACTAAGCTGCAGAAACCAGTGTCAGACAGCTGCTGCCAAGGCCAATAAGATAATGGGTTGCATCAAAAGAGGCATAGATGCCCGTGATGAGAACATAGTCCTGCCACTTTACAAATCACTAGTCAGACCACACATGGAGTACTGTGCACAGTTCTGGGCGCCTGTGAACAAGGCAGACATAGCAGAGCTGGAGAGGGTTCAGAAGAGAGCAACTAAAGTCATAACTGGACTGGGTGGACAACAGTACCCAGAAAGATTATCAAAATTAGGGTTATTCACTTTAGAAAAAAGACGACTGAGGGGAGATCTAATAACTATGTACAGATGCGTCCACACTTAACTTATCTCCAAACTCAGAGTGGTGACAGTTTTGTCCTGATAGCAAAACAACATGATATCGCGAGATTGTAACTAAACTCTAAAAAAACTGCAATATACGTCACAACCACTGGGCGGTGAGTGCTCCACATTTAGCTGATTGCTCAGCTGCTTTTTCTTTTGTTTAGAGCTGCTGGCCTCAGATGTAAGATATTTATCGGCAGACCAAGCTAAATGTGGTGAGATCTATTGAGAATATTTAATGTGCTAAAGTCAAACACATGAGAAAAAAGGAAAACTAAATAGATTATCTAAACATTGTGTGTTACTGTCAGCTGGACTGTGTATCTAATCCTATCTTAAGTAATACTGTCTACAGAGTCGTGTATCTAAGCCTATTATGTGTGATACTGTCTGCATAGCAGTGTATCTAATCCTGTCATGTGTGATACTGTCTACAGTGTCGTGCATCTGAGCCTATTGTGTGTGTGATACTGCGTGAAGAGTTGTGTATCTCATCATATCATGTGTAATACTGTCTGAAGAGTTGTGTATCTAATCCTATCATGTGTAATTCTGTCTGAAGAGTTGTGTATCTAAACCTGTCATGTGTGATACTGTCTGCTTACCAGTGTATCTAATCCTATCATATGTGATACTGTCTGCTTACCAGTGTATCTAATCCTATCCTGTGTGATACTGTCTGCTGAGCTGTGTATCTAATCCTATCATATATAATACTGTCTGAAGAGTTGTGTATCTAATCCGATCATATGTAATACTGTCTGCAGAGTTGTGTATCTAAGCCTATCATGTGTCATGCTGTTTGCAGAGTTGTGTATCCAATCCTTTCATGTGTGATACTATCTGAAGAGTTGTGTATCTAAACCTATTGTGTATGATACTGCCTGCTAAGTTGTGTATCTAATCCTATCATGTGTGATACTGTCTGCTGAACTGTGTATCTAATCCTATTCTGGGTGACAGTGTCTGCTAAACTGTGTATCTAATCCTATCATGTGTGATACTGTTTGCAGAGTTGTGTATCTAATCCTATCATGTGTGATACTGTCTGCTAAGTTGTGTATCTAATCCTATCATGTGTGATACTGTCTGCTGAACTGTGTATCTAATCCTATTCTGGGTGACAGTGTCTGCTAAGGTGCGTATCTAATCCTATCATGTGTGATACTGTTTGCAGAGTTGTGTATCTAATCCTATCATGTGTGATACTGTCTGCTAAACTGCATATCTAATCCTATCATGTGTGATACTGTTTGCTGGACTATGTATCTAATCCTATTCTGGGCGACAGCATCTGCTAAGCTGTGTATCTAATCCTATCATGTGCAATACAGTTTGCAGAGTTGTGTATCTAATCCTATCCTGTGTGATACTGTCTGCTGAACTGTGTATCTAATCCTATTCTGGGTGACAGTGTCTGCTAAACTGCGTATCTAATCCTATCATGTGTGATACTGTCTGCTGAACTGTGTATCTAATCCTATCATGTGTGATACTGTCTGCTGAACTGTGTATCTATTCCTATCATGTGTGATACTGTCTATGAAGCGATTAGATGTGTGTATAGAGTGTGATACTGTCTGCTGAGCTGTGTATCTAATTCTATTAGGTGTGATACTGTCTTTGAAGCTATTGTTGTATCTTTATAGAGTGTGATACAGATAGAGATAAGGAGCTTTCCATTGTGAACATACTGTACACTCAGCCACTGCTCAGATAAGAGAGGCGGGGAAGGTGCTCATGTATTTCAGTCCCTGTATTTCCCTGTCTTGTGGATGAGGCCTGATTACCAGTTAGAGGGGTATTCCCATTTCACAAATGTAGTTTGTATAATTAGATATAGCCATACTAATATTATTACTAATAGAATGTATTTATATAAAATGTACGATTTAGAAGATTTCCCTATTTGTATATCCATTGTCCCACACACATCAGTCAGGCCATTGCCCCTGGTTACGACCACCTCAGCCATGTAGTAGTGGTGGACGGCTTGCTCTTGTTCAAACCCGCTCTGAGGTAACTGCTGTATTGTGAACGCACATTACATGAGCATGAGGAGACACATCTTAGGTTGTAGTATTTTGTCTGCGCTTCCAAAATGCAGAGAAACGGATCCTGTTTCAATATCAATTCATCTCTATGGAGCAGGATCCGTTTATAAAGTCTTCCTATTGCATTATGGGATGGTAGCGTCCAAAACGCAGATGTGAAAGTAGATGTGTCTCCGCATGCTCGTACAATGTGCATTCACAATACAGCAGTTACCTCAGAGCGGGTTTGAACAAGAATAAGCCGACCACCACTACTACATGGCCGCAGTGGTCGTAACCAGGGGCAATGGCCTGACTGATGTGTGTGGGACAATGGATATACAAATAGCGAAATCTTCTAAACGGTACATTTTATATAAATACATTCTATTAGTAATAATATTGGTATGGCTATATCTAACTATACAAACAACATTTGTGAGATGGGAATACCCCTTTAAGTAAGGCTACTTTCACATTAGCGGCAGCACGGATCCGGCAGGTGAAGGGTGCCGCCGGATCCGTGCTGCCGCAGGGACATGTGTGGGGCCAGAACCGCGCTCCCTCCCCACACATGTCACACAGTACATATACACAGACACACAGACATATTCACATACAAATACACATACATACTTACATGCTCCCGGCAGGTCTCCACAGCGCAGGAGGAGCAGGACGGCGCACACATAGGACAATTCCCCACAGCGCCCTATGTGTGCGCCGTCCTGCTCCTCCTGTGCTGTGGAGACCTGCCGGGAGCATGTAAGTATGGATGTGTATATGTCTGTGCATATGTCTGTGCATGTTTATGTCTGTGTATATGTCTGTGTATATGTATGTGTATATGTATGTGTATATGTATGTGTGCAGGTGACGGATCCGTTTACCATTGTGTCACACTGAACGGATCCGTCCCCATTGACTTTCATTGGGGTCATGACGGATCCGTCTTGGTGCGGATGCCTGGAACGGAGAGCAAACCGCAGCATGTTGTGTTTTTCTCTCCGGTCTGAAGACGGAACGGAATGCTTTCAGGAGCATTCCGTTGTCTTCAGTTCAGTTTTGTCCCCATTGACAATGAATGGGGACAAAACTGAAGCGTTTTATTCCGGTATTGAGCCCCTGTGACGTAACTCAATGCCGGAATTATAAAACACTAGTTTGAAAGTAGCCTAAGTTATAGAAGCCCATTCATGTTGCTAATGGAAAATATAGCACAAAACATGTTTATTGTTTTCAGTCCCTGAGGCGGAGCTTATTTTTAGGAAAAAAAAAAAACCTTTCCACAGAGCACTGCTGCCACTGGTTTTGTCCCCCTTACATTTTTTTTAAATTATTTTGGCAGACCCAGGTCTGTGGACCTTTAGAAAAAAATACTAGAGTACTCCTGATTCAGGGTTTAATTTGAACAAACTTTAATTATGGGTTTAATCAGGGGCGTAGCTAACGGCTCATGGGCCCTGGTGCAAGAGTTCAGCTTGGGCCCCCCTTCCCTCAGTGCTTTGTGTGTCTTCTTATGCAGCACAAGGGTCTTTGGGCCCCCTCAGGCTCCTGGGCCCAGTAGCGACTGCTACCTCTGCACCCCCTATAGCTACGCCCCTGGGTTTAATGCAGAAATAACAATTGCACCATTTTTTATTTACAACATCTCCCA